>JAPYZB010001082.1:0-15970 GCA_030522745.1 Eupelmus kiefferi | reverse complement strand
CACTTCTCAAACGCGAAATTCGGCATTGAAAAAGGCAATTACAGAAGCGAAAGCAGCACAAGAGCAAGAGAGCTTATACGTTCATTCGATTAAACCCAGAATAAAATCACGCTCAACAATTATTTCTTTCGATCCCCCGCATTTCAATCAACACAGCCCGGCCGCAACGCGCACCCCCTAACGAGTCAAATCGCCCGTAAAAATAGCCCAGCGTTAAACGTCGCCCTGCAGCCGCGCGCGTGCAATCAAGCGCGCCCTATATTTTTTAAAGCCGCGCTGAAAGCAAGCCCGACTGAAAAAAAGGGCGCAGGTAGAATTTTCGGCTGAAGCTGCACCCTACGCGTTTCAATTACCGAAGCAAGCCCCGGCGCTCTCTCAGTCAATTACTAATCGTTAGCGAGCCTCGGCCCAATTACATTATTATTTGGAATGCCATTGATTGGCGCGCTCTCCCCGAATTATAAAGCGCGCCTCGTACACAGGCAGCCAGGCAGACACGTGCTGGCCGCTGTGGTATCGGACTGTTACGGAACATTTAGCCGATGCGCTGCAGCTATTACCGGCCCCGGGGGTTGCTCTGTGTCTCTCTCTCTCTCTCTCTCTTCGTTGCTATTAAGAGAGCCTCGCACGAGAATATCATCGCTGCTGCCTCCTCTCTGCAAAGTGGAGCGACACGCTATTCGCGAGGTATAAAAGTAGGATTCGATATCGATTACCATTTGCTTAATGAGGGAATTTCGCGGAAAATTATAATTCGCTTTTGCGGGCGCTGATTTTGCAGGGGCTTTTGGAGGAAATTTGCGCGTGTTTTTTTTTTTGTTATGGGAATGTATATTTTTCGGATAAAATTCTATGGTGCGATAGGATTCCAACGCAAAGCCAGGATGTTAAATTTTTTGAAAGAGGTATGTGATATTTAGATAGTCAACTTGAATTTATTGATGTCTGTACTTTGGGCAACAAGTCGGAGCGAATCAACTCTGGTATGACGGAAACTAAACAGTAAAAGATGAGTCTATTAATTTTGTTTCGATGTTTTACTCGGAAAATAATCCTTTGAATATTGAACAATGTATCAATTTAAATTGTTTTGTTTAAAAAATATCGTTAGCTTACGTTAGGTCATGTATTAAAATTTATATAAATATTACATATGAAACAAATAATTGTGAAACCAATATGAAAAATGGATTTTATCAATATTTAAAAAAATTTTGCCATTTAGCTTAAATTAAAAAAATTCTAATTTTCTGTCTGAAAAAAGAAATATAAATAGAAGCTAACCCAATTACCATGTTTTAATTTAAATTAAATACTAAAAACTTTTAGTTCAACAATAAAAGAACTGACCCCATCCGGCAGCGCTTCTTTATTATAAATAGGATTTATAGAGAGAATGCATTTTTAAAACATAATTATAGACTTGTTAGAAGATTTTTCTCACAAGTGATGACAACGAGTAAAGATCCAGAATTTTTTTCAGGGTCGTGAAAACTTTTTCATCAAATCTCAAGCTCTCTCTTTATTAGCAGAAATCCGATTGTTGGTTTAGTAAGAAGAATTTCTTCTACAGATGAACAGTTTTTACGTAACGAACTCTATTAAGAATTCTGTAAAATCAAAGAATTTAAGAAAAGAATTTATCTTTTAATATATGTAATAATAAAAACATCATTAGAATTCGATATAATATTTCTATATAAAACGTTATCACCACCCTACTTCAGTATATTGCACATTATCCCATATTAGCCTGCCAAGATTCTCCCGCATTATTATCAGATTTTTCCCTTATACGCACATTTACACGGAACGCCACACGTGCTGCTATTTTTGTAATCAAGCCGAGTCGCTCGGCACGTGGATAATTAGCGACACACGCGTGGGTATGTCTGGAAATTAGGGATCAGTTTTTAATTAAACGAGATAGCAAGGGACAAGAGAGAGAGAGAGAGAGCATGAACTTTGCGAATTTTTACGCCGTATGAAAGACTGTTAGTCCAGAGGCGCACGCGCGTGCCTTTGACGCATCGGGAGGGCCGCGAGTCTTTATCCAAGAGTTGCTCTTAGAAAGCCTTTGATCTGGCGAATGAACAGGAACGCAGGCGAGTAAGCGCGAACTTTGTGTCGTTGATTATTCAATGACTCGCTATCCAATCCAGGTGTATCGTTTTTTTTTATGTGGTATGGAATCTTAAATTAATAATTACCTGGAAAAGTTTCAATGGTCTTTTTCTTATATATTATCTTGAATAAATTAGACTACTGGGAATATGAATCATAAAATTAGAAACAGGGTTGCAGGTATTAAAATCAATTTTTAATTTAACAAGTAATAAAAAAACCAGATTTGACTAATTCAAAAATCAAGTTTGGTGTGTTAATTACTTCTGATTTAATTAACAAGTGAACGATAAAAAATTAAAATCCTTAAGATTTTTTTAAAGATATTTTTTAAAATGTGAATAAGAATGAAAATGAAAAAAAAAATGAAAATGAAATTGTGAAATCTAATGATGCTATACTGATACGTACAGTGCTACTGACATATATAAATTTATAGTTTTTAATTTTTTATAACTGATCTGTCAATTAAATACCAAATAATTTAAATTCAAAAATCTGAACCAAACCTAAGATTTATTTAACTGTGGATTATTTATCAAAATATTTTGCAACCCTAATTAGAATAATAAATCAATAGTCGAATAAAAATTTTATTAGTTGAGCTCGATTGTTGAAATCTTAGTATGTCCTTACGAAGCACTAATTTTGATCTAATTACCTACCGCAATTGTATTATTAATAAAGCAACATGTTAAATCCTAATTAGGACATATTCCACTTTGTATCCAGGCAGATGTAACTGTACGATACATGCTACACATATATCCACACCCAGCACGCACATGCTCACACGCACGCGCGCACACATATACTAACGGCAAATGCATTCAAGCGAGAAAGAAGCATTATTTCGCATTAATTAATCAAAAGAAAACGATAGAAAAGTAAATAAAGTAAAAAAAAAACTAATTTAGATCCAACAAACGATTGAACGTAACCACAAATCAATTAAAAAAAAAAAAAACAAAATCACCTATTCACATCATTCTTCCTAAAGACCCAGGCTGAAAAGTAATAACACAGCGTATCCGTCTCGCCACCAACGTCTCTCCGATCAGCCCCCCGGCAAAAATTAAACTTTCCGAAACAAGCCGAAAGCTCAGGCTCGTAATTACCGGCGCATCGACCCACGTGCGCCGCGAAAGAATCACTATAGACCTCCTATAGGCATACAGAGACAAATAAAGGCAAACGAGCCGGCAGAGAGAGAAAAAGACGCAAGCACTTGCTACTTGAGTCGCTGAGAGAGCTTGTTTGTGACGAGAGCACGCACGTCTAATTACCCCGCGGCTGAATCCGCCTCTCCGCCTCTATGCATACGCCTCGCATTTGAAAAGGCCGAGCTACAAAGCCGCCTCGGCGGCAGACGAGCCTTTCTCCCTGGTTAAACCTTAATCTCATCTCTTGCGCATATTGAGGGGGTGGAAAAGGGTGAAAGGTCGCGACGGATCGGTTAATGGGCTCGGCGCTTCCCATTGTGATTGAGGAGAGACGAGAGGCTGGAAAGAGAGTCGTAAAGTTCAATTTCGCATAGATTTAATGGCCGGTTAAGGAGCTGCAAATCTAGCAGTCGTAGGACTGATCAGGTGAAGGAGCCTGGGATTACGCGTTAATGCGAGCTTCCCGCCTATTTCGCGCTTGCCGGATGGTTTTTTTTTTTTTACTGCGTGGGTGATCGTTTCGTAGGGTGCTTTTAACGCGTGGAGGTGGTATGGAGGAATGGAGGAGCTAATGAGACTGGAAATGGTGATTAAAATACGGGAGATTGGCCGGTTTTACGGAGGTTTTTTACGGCTTTACGCAGAATAGATTTATTTTTATCAATCAGTAGGTGATAGAGGGGCTTTTTAAAGGGACAAGATGTATTGTGGTCATTTTATGTGTCAAATTTTCGTTTTAGTAGGATGATTTAAATTTTTATGCTTTTTGTATTTATTACTTATACTGTAAGCAACATTGTTAAAAATTTTTATTCACACATTTAATGTATTAATACAACCACAGAGTTTACTGTTTGAATATATATAGTTTAGACCTTTGGCATTGATATTACAAATATATTGAAAAAAATTAATGTTCTTTATCAATAAAGTCGTTTAAATTAATTTTTTTAATTAAACTGGTTTTTGTTAACAAAACTTGTCGGTTTTTGTCGAAATTTAGTTACAATTGCGTAAACGTGAAACAAGATTACATGTTTCGATTAAGTTAATTTTGGTTCAATTTATCAGTAATGAATGTCGATTTGAACTGATGCTATTTACAGTCTTTATTTTCTTACTTATATAACTAAAGAAGTGGAAAGTTAATAAAAAAATTCATGCAACATTTATAATATAGATTTAAAATAGTACTTTTTTAATATCAAACATTTTGCTTCTAGTATATAATAAAAAACGTTAAAAAACGTTAACGTGGTAATTACAACTAGAAAGTTTTATCAAAGTAATGATACTTCTGTATTGACGCCACAAACTGATATTTATAACATAAATTTCCGTTTTAAACAACCGATATATTTATGTTATACCTTTTAACTTAAAACTTTGTAAGCGCTTCTATAAATTTTCATAGAGCAATACGTATTAGTACTAATAAACTTGTAATATATACAAGTTTGTTATGACGAACTAGTTGAAATTCTAAATACTCATACTTTGGATACGTGTAAGCTGCTTTAAAGCTTTTTGATATCGGTTCTAGATTTTCTTGTGCCAATGGTTACAATTTCCAGTCATATTTAATGAGAACCTGAATCAAAACTATGACATAAAGCTTCTTAATGAGCGAAATATATCATCAGTAGTGCATTATTTTAAATTTATTAATATTAATAGAATAATTTATAATGAATTTCTAGTACATTTCCATTAAATTTAATAATACTCATCACACTATCGCATTAATACTTTTGGCATCTCTACCTTCAAAAATCCACCCCGACTGCAAAAAATCTATCCATCACGCGCTCACAGAATATATAAACTAAAACGAAACTCAGTTTCGCGCGCTTTCCTCTCCCACCCATTCATCCCACCTCTTCACCCAAGCATCCAAAGAATGCGCAAGACAAACACGAAAACAACCAAACACCCAGGCCTTCCCCAAAAAACCCAGCTCCAGCCCAACAACAGGGCTCCCCTCATTGTTCCCAGGCTTCTCCTCAGCGAATAATTAATAGCTCCGCCGTGCTCGCAGCCAAGCGAAACAGGGCCCCCAAAGTCCCGCGAAAGACGCGCCTAAGCCAGCGCTAATTGTTCAGCGATATTAATGTCACTTTTAATTAAAATCCCCCCCTCCACAGGCATTCAGCTGCCAGTCAGAGCGCAGGTACAATTGCGAGAGACCGGGCACACGTGTGAGACGACGTCATCATCCAGGCTCGGAGCGCGCTCACCGTAAATATCCTCGAGGGCTGGCCTCGGGTGTTTGTTACACGTATATGCCGGCATGTATACAGCAAATACGCGCCGCCTGCGCCCCCGATTGCGCACCTGGCAATATCGCGCGCGAGCTCAGGTATATAATGACGTGCGTGCGTGCGCGAACGCGCTTATGCAAACAAGGGTGGTTTCTTGGATGAGGCTTTTCTTTTTTTCTTCCTTTTGTTTCCCAGAGACGAGGAAGGAGCTCGCGTTCTTTTATTCTCGGGCTTTTTCTTTATTCTGGAAATGAAAGCTCGGGGATGTATGGAGCCGCGTGGGTGTATGAATGAGCGCTCGCGTGCGAGCTAGCGAGATGGTTGTTGGGAAACGCGCGGGGAAGACGGTTAAGGATGTCGCGGATGTGTGGGAATTGAAATTTTTAGAATTGCGTTCTTGTTACGAGATGTGTGGTTTGGTGTGGGGCTGATTTATTGTTAAGGGGAGTTTTGAGAAATGAATTTTGCAAAGTGCAATGGTAGTAAAAAATTCGATTTTGGTAAACCAACAGCGTAAAAAGAGCCTCTTAAGTGCCGCTAAAAAAGTGGCTTTTTTAATACATAAGCAATTTTATGGTCCGTGTAAAATTTCAATACCCCATTCTTTCGCGTATGAAGCTTCAGTTCGTTTACGATATATTTTACAAAATACCTTTCCAGAAAATGCTTTAGAATAACGATGTAAATTATCTTAATATTAATTTTAAATATACTTGTGAGGTTTGCGAGTCATGATATTCATAATATTATATTTGTAATTAAGTCAATATATGTATAACTTCACTTAAAAAAATGGATACTGCTGTCGATTGAAATTATATGTCTTTGTAATCCCTATTAGATCTTTTTAATTTTTATTATGAACAAGTATTATTAATCAGTTTAGAAAATTTTGAATATCATTCTAATTATTTACCTTAATCATTACATTATTATGTAGTCAAAAAATAATATCTATAATTTTAATTTATATTAATTTATGTAATTTAAAATTAAAACGAAATACCTTTTTAGAAAATTAAAAACACAGTACACTTTGCTTTTGAAATTTTCAATCCTTTTACGATTTTATTAAAATTAAAAATGTTAAAAGATTATGCAAATTTTGAAAAAATAATTTTTTTATATAAACTTTGAAATATACCTAAATTAAAATATTATTTATTCTATTTAAATTATGCTTGAAACATACGAGAATAAGTATGATTCTAAAGTAAGTAGTGTAATGTGAGTAATGTAAAAGTTGTTAAATTAGAATTACGTCATTTATTTAAATAATTTTATTTTGTTCTTCTTTATAGTTCGCTACAATATTATGTTTCATGCATTGTTAACGATAATTAATAAAGTTGAATTAATATTTTCTAAAGATTCGTGAAACTAAAGTATTAAACTTAATCCTCTGTCTTAACAATAGTTGATATTGTTGAAGCAGCTCATCATATTCTGAGACAAGCATCTTTAGAAATTCGTTTTAACTTTATGATATTGATCTTCTGTAACCGAGCCTTCAACGATCAATTTTAGTTTGCCACACTCTACAGTGCTTGTATATATGTGTTCGGGAAATACGATACTTCAACTTGGCTTACACAAACTTACGTATAATCCCTATTGTCAGAATTACGTACTTCTAACATAGTTTTTCGATCCCTTCTGACATAATTTCCAATTTTATAAGATTGTTTGTTCATTCGTCACTAAAATATGACGTATTTAATTAGCAGAATTTATACGATATTAATTATATAACGGTTACCATCTCAGCTCAAAAATACAATATCTAATATCAATATCTTGTAGCTTTCTTCACCCTAATCGAAAATCCCCAAATAAATCACAATTCCTACAATCAAAACCTCTTCCACGACCTCTCGCATTAAAAATCTCAATATCCTTTTCCTGCCTTCCAAGACGATCAGCAACAGCACGCCAAATACCGGAAACGATAGCTAGTATTTCGCATCGACTACACCGTGTAGCAGCCTCTAATTCCCCGTGTTATATGCAAATCCGCTGAAAGCACGAAAGAACGATCGGAGATCCCAGTTTCATCGCGGACTAAGAGGGAATAAGCCATTAGATAGTATACACACTAGCACGCCCTAACCTTCATATACAAGCGACGGCGAATATACGCGCGAGCTGACTTCAGCGGAGCTTTTATGGCCCACGACAGATATATATATTTCTCGCAAGCGCTCGTACACGGCTGATTAGCCGGGTCTCGTTCGCGCGACGTTGAATTTCCCAGCCCCGAGGGGAGATCCCAGCTGCGAATGTGGGACGAACGAGGCTTTTCGTACGTACCGTCTTTTTCCTCTTTCTTTTTCCGGCCCGACGGGCTGGCTCTCTTTCTCCTTTTGTTCTCCTGGAGTGGGACTGCGGAGCTGTAAGAGCGCGCGCTTGCCCTTCTGGTCACTGGCCCCGTAACTGTTGCTTAAAGGGGAGCCGCGACGAGTGGGAAGATATATAGTGCTTTAGTCGTTGGGGGAGAGAAAGAGAGAGCACTTTTGAGAGACCATTGAGAGCTGCGAGCTAAATGTTCTCTCGGCTTCGATGTCTTAATTTTGGAAGCGTTCAAATATTATTTTACAATTATTCGGGAGGACGAGCGGCGGGGTTTTTGCTAATGGCAACTTTTGAAAATTTTTAAGATGCTGGAAAAAAACGGAGAAAGCAAAAATATTTTTGATAAAGTTGGTAATTTAACGTAAACAGATTTTCTAGGACGAATAATATATGATAAGTAGATAACGGACGTGTTTAGTGGGACAACTCAAATCATGTAATAACTGCGGAGACTGATGGTTCACTTATATTCTTTTACGTTACTGAATGATCTTGGAATCAGCATTTGCTTTCTTTTAATATTTTGAAATATTGTATTTTCTGCACCTGCATTGAAAACTTGATATTGCAAAACTCAATGAGATTTTTCCAAAGCTCTTGTCCTAGAATAGCATCGAAAAAAAAAATAAGAAAAGATGAATTCTGTTTGAAACACATATTATAAAGCCGCTTCTTCTTTGGCAAAAATATTGCCTGCTCAGTAAATTAAATTTCAACTCAAATACCCCTCAGCGCCTATTTTTCCCGTTTCCATTTCAATTGTGCACAATCGCTTTGCGCGTAGCTTTATAGTCATATTCACGAGTCCGATTGCTAAAACTCGCTATTATGTTGACGAACATATTCGTACTTTTTTTAATGCTTTGAAGCTTTAGTCGGCTTTATAAGTTACGCGCTTTATTCGTTAAACAAAGTGATAAATGTTCACTTTTTGTAATAAGAATCAACGTCAAAAGGCTCGCGCAGCTCAACTTACATTTAAATAGTTTTACCGCCGCGTGTTGAGCGGAAAATTACGGTAAGAACTTTCTTTGAAATGTCCAGAGTAACGGGAGACTTAGTAATTTGATGAAAGGAGATAAAAATGTTTGTACTCCAGGTGTGTACCAGATAGCGAGAAGTTTTTCTTGGAACAGAGAGATAATAAACGATGTAACAAGAGTCAGATTTTTTTTTTGAAACTTAGAAGTAAGGTAAAAGAAATTGAAGTGAATTATGTATGTAAACAGACTTATTAACTAAACAGATTCTATCATTAAAACATAACTATATAATTAAAACAAAATGTAGTTTTAGAAAATGAAAGATATCAATTTATTTGACATCAAAAAACTCAAATTAAAATAATTTTTTTTTTCTCTTAAATAAACAGATGTTACCTTTATAACAATAGTACAAAGTTTTAATCTATTTTACGTATTTTGCAATTATGAAAATATCACGAGTTTGTTTTTACTAAAACAGTAAAAAGCATTGGAGTATATAAAAAAAAATTTTAAAAATTAAATACTGCTTCTTGCGATTGCACGACTAAGAAAACACTTGAACTCACTTTATGATTTAATCCGTCAGCTGATCAAAAGAGATAGTAGAACCCCGAAAATGGTGTCTGGTCTATATACTTTCAGTCAATATAACTTACGAAACTTTGATTGCAAGCTCGAGGAGCAACGCAGAATTTAATTCAACTTACCATTCAAACAAATAAAACATTTAACAAACGTGTGATTCACGAAAGATGATTTGTTCGAAAAGCAAATGCACCGCAGTCTAACAACGTAAAATAAGTCCACCTACAGTTTTTCAAACGGTCCGAGAAAATCAACTTAACCGTTCTCGCAACTTTTTTAATAACTGTAAACTCGTACATTTTTCAAACTTTCCGCGCGCTCGTAGCGCCACAATAAAAAAGTTAAATCCCATAAAGAGCGTAAAAAGTTTACAAAAATGAACAAAAAAGAACGACTGTCACGTCCCGACAGCTTTTTTCGTAACAATTTGACGCTTTTAGTTTAGCACACCCCCCAACCCTCTTGACAGATGTGACAAACCATGTTCCGCAATTCGAAATTCGAAAGTCCGGCAAACAATCTCCGGAAAAACTCGCGAGGACAGAGCGCGCAAAAAAAGGCAGAGCGCCGGGGCGCAAGTCGAGAAAAAGGGCCAGCCGGAATAAATGCATATTCATTCGCGTCCATCGCGCAGCTGTTGGAACTGAAATTCGTCGTCTCGGGGATCGCGCGCATGCAAATGAACTATATATGCGAGTGCGGGGCGCGCGCGTAACTGACCCACCGACGCGGGAGGTAATTAGATTCGCGCGCGTGTGTAGTGTGCGCGCACGCGGTGCCAGATTTCGATGAACGAGGGGGGGTGGGGGAGGATCGTGGTTTGACCATTTCGTATAAGCTGGGCTATTTGGAATCGTTGTGATTTCAATGTAGGACAAAGAAGCGTTTCATCGAGAGCTTTTTTGGATTGTTGGTCAGTTTTAGTGGGTAAGTGGATGGTTTTTGAGTTTGGGGTGATTGATACGTGATTGTTTTACGTTTTGATAACAGAATTTTTTGTGGTATTATGTACTTAATTTTTACTGTAGTTGTAGGCTAGGTAGGTATGATAGTTTTTTGTTTTTTTTTTTAATAACACTAGCAATTATAAATTTTAAAGAATTATTATAAACTATATTCAACATGAAATTATGGGACTGTAAATATGAACTAGGAACAGCTCTACCGGGAAGTTTGAAGGAATACTTTTGAAGGATGTATGTATGTGCGTGTGTGTGAAAGAGAGACAAATAGATTAGAAGGACAGTACGCGGAAAACTTTCATTAAATATCGTAAATATATTTTTTAGGGATGATTTCATACTGCAGCAATCACGATTGATGAAACTAAATGAAATTCTAGTTAGCTGAAAATGAATTTGCCATTTGTAACAAAGTGAAGTGATGATGCAAGCACATGAAAACTATATTTAATCGATTACCAGTGAGCCGATCGTGTCAACGTAGTATAAATTTTTTGTTATGCTTAAATTTCTTTTTAATGATTCAGATTTTCTCGTTGAAAGTCAGCTTTATATTTTACTAGAATTTAACAATATTTTTTACATTAAGGAAAATCATCCGTTATTTCAATATCTTATCTATTAAATATCGAAATACTTTAATAAATCTTTTAAAATTAAAATACCGATTAACAATAAATCTTTAAATCTACAGTGGATTTATTTTTAAACATTTTCAAATTTTATTTTTAACATCTTTATCGGCACTATAACTCAATGATTAAAGATAAAATAAATATCTTTAATTGTTGGTATGTCAATCCATTCATTAATGGAATTACGAAGATCCACGCAAAGAGGAAAGGCTGATAACTTGGCAATTGTGGGTGTGTAAAGTAGATATATGCGATAAAAGTGTGTTCGTGAGTAAAAGTAATTCAATTAAAATAGTGATAAAAGGGAGCAGCGTGAGCTTACCCCTTCCTTCGAGCTGTCGTCCAACGATTCGGCTTATGCGTGGAAGTAGAACCGCACGACAATCAGTCACAGTCGAGTGGCTAATTGAGATGGAGATAAATTTTTAACACTCTGATCAAATCATTTATTTGACTTTCAGAAAGTAATCTGACATTTATGAAAATGGTTACGAAGTTTTATCTTAAATTTAAAAAGGAATCAACACTACTGAAAAGCACGCTTTTATGTTTAGACTTGTTCGAGCTATTAAAATTTAAGAAGTTTAAAAGTTAACTTCTAAGTAATTTTATGTAGCCAAGAGATTTCAAAATCCAAAATTAGTCTTTACATACTCCAAGAATCGCACTTCCTATGATAAAATTATGGATTTTCAATAAAAGTTTCCATTACACGTATTCTCACGAAGAAAGGAGCCCTACGGCCATTACTTTGCAAAACCAGGAAACTCCATCTACGAAAATCCTTTACAAGATGGATTTTCCAGCGAGGAAGCCTCTAAAAAATTGCATTTTTACAGCTAGCCGCAATCTCTACAACCTTGCGCTTCGCTCGGCCTCACCTACACAGCCGTCCTTACACATACACACATCGTGAATTTCTCCGGCCCGCGGAGAGCGCGATCATCCTTACGGATTTTGTAAACCACCCCGGCCACTTTTCCGATGAATTTACGGGCCGCAGCCAGCCAAAGCTCCCTCCCCAGCTCCCGAAGAAGCTTCTCCTTTCTTCGAGGCCGGAAGTGCCGCTCGTAAAATCTTCTCTAAAATGAAATGCAGGTGAGCTTGCGCAAGCGGCGAGAGAAGATGGAGAGACTTTCGAGTGGCTTTCCGGGCTGCGCAGCTAGCAACGGGGCGTGAGTACGTGAGAGCTTGAGCTCCGGAATTGTGTGACACTCTCGAGAGGGGCGGGATTGAGCAGAGCCAAGTCGCCCGGATGTACGAGGTTTAATTTCTCGTTGTCTTCCTCTCAGGGCGCGCGCCACTTCTAGCCGAGCTCTAGCCTCGTGGCACGGCCCACCTACTCAGCAGGCGACCGCCGGGATGAGCAATCTGATTCTCGAAATTTCGCTCTGCGCAGAGCCGAGGCTCGCTTTCTTCTTTCTGCCTGGATTTTGCGGATTTGTAGGTTTTCGGCTTAAGGCTCCTTGAATTATGTCGGGGGCGAGAGTGGGATTGAAGGCTTAAATTTTGCGGGTTAACGGACGCTCATATTTTATTTTTACGCATTTTTACTGATTTTCGGTATTTTGTGTTATTTCTTTTAGACTCTTTTTATGATTGCGGTGAAGTGTTCTATTTCATTTATTTTTTATTTTATATAATTCGAAGCATCTGAATAATTTTTGTTTTAATTTAAAATAATTTTATAATATTAAAAATTTTTTTTACTTACAAGTTATCTTTATTTACTTCAATTTTGTACTCATTTTAAAATAAGAAATTAAAGAAAAAAATCAATAATGAAGAAAAAGAAATTAAAATCAAAATTCGAAGAGTTCGTTCTTTAAATACCATGAAATGTTAACATATACATCGACAACAAATCCTGCTTTTAAAATATAAGGCATTAATTTTGCTGGAAATCATCATTTAAGTTCATTAAATTTCAATATAATTAAGTTATTTAAAGTAAAGAGATAACTATGATATATATAACAAGAATAAAATATTTATTGTTTACATATTTTAATATTTACATATAATATTACTTAATCTTTAAAAATAATATTTTCGTAATGTAACTTTATATAATTTTAAGCACGCATAGTAAAGTAGCATTTATTCGGTTTCATAGATTTCATTGAGGCACACGTGCGGTTTCACAATAGCCTGAAATATATGATTCAATGAGCAATAAATTAAAAAATTTCTGTGATGTTTCTTAAAATAATAAATTTACATACCTTGCACAGCTCAATAGCCATAGCATTTACACTATCATCTTTGGAACCATTGCTAGTTTGAGAAAGTTCTTCGTTACTTTTTACACAAAACTTCTCGTAATTTGAACAAGTTATATGTTCCTGCAAAACAATAAGTATACATAAAAATTTGATAATTAATGTATTAAAAGCGAATGATAGTACATTAAAAAAAGTATATAATGTCAAATAATAAAATTAAAGCTTTTATATAATTTTGTAGGCCTACATATAATTTAAATAATCATTATTTTAAAAAGGGTAAAATTCTACATTGGAATACAAAATTGTGTTAATTAATTTGCCTAATTTTTTTATACTAAAGTACTCGAAAATTAAGAAAAAAAGAACTCGAAAAACGGCATAATCCTAATTATCAAATTTGAACCAAGTAACTATTTTACATTTCTATGAATCAATTATATTTACAAATAATATCTAAAAATTTTACAAAACTTTATTTAAGGACAACTTAATATATAATGTTAACATTGTCGCCCTAAGCTGGTAAAAAATAGTCTTTTATGAAAAATTAATGTATATATTATTGTTAACGGACTAGCAAAACAATCTAATGCATTTTTTACACTTTGTTTACTCCAATTCTATAATAATTTTAACAAACGACTTGTCATATCATAGACAGAATAAATTCTTACAAAACTTCACTTACTTTCTTAATTGTTTCCATAAGTCTTTCTTGCAAGTATTTTATGAGATCGAAAGCCTGTAAAAAAAAAATAAAATTTAGTAACTAATATTTTCCAAGTAAATACCAAAAATGAAATTAGAATTGAAAATCAAATTTAAATTAAAAATATATTATATATTTGTTTGAATATTGCTTTATACATAAATTACTATCAATAAGTTGATATGTTGTTTTAAAAATTAAGCATTTTTTTATACTTCTAATAAAAATCTTAATAAATAATGAACAATAGTTATAAATAGTTATAAATAATAAAACGTAAAAAAAAATTAACTTACAGATGTTGTTTCGAGAAGACATACAAAGGCGAGAACAGCCAATGATATTAATACGATAGTGTTACGAGCCATGTTTCGTTTTTTGTGATTCACAAACGTAGAGACGGTATCGATTCAAATACTGAAATCTGTAAGATATCTTCAGTTAGTATGTGAACTATTTATAACGTAAAAGATTTAAAAAATATTACAACATCGAAAGCTAATTCAAATAGTTACTTAGTTTATCACGTCATTTACATATACGTATAAAGTAACAAGTATAATTGTATTATCTACTTTTCACAACAAGAGATAAATAATGAATAGACTGAGAAGTTCTTATCTTTTGTGTATCATCGATTTAAACAAAAATGTTTATTTTAAGTTAATGATAGTTACCGAATTTACATAATGAACAAAGTGTAAAGAAGTTTTCTACCAGTTAAACGCAAACTTGCTGATGTGAAAAGAATTTTTAATTCTTAATGAAATAATTACATTTAAGTACTACAATTAAATTTAACAAATCGAGTGTGCAAATGTCTATGTGATTATTCATATTTCTCTAATGTACAAATATATTTTTAACATTGGTGAGATTTAACTTGAATACATTTTCATTAATTATTTATCTGCAAATCTAAATCATTATTGCTAATTTATTGGCACTTGGCTTACTTAAACTTCGTGTAAGGATTATAAAAATAATAAATATACTAATAAATATTATAATTAATGTCGATAAATGGACTTCTTAATCTCATAAACATGTATATCGAACAAACATTTGGATCACTCAAATTGTATTATTCTATGAGGTAACCTTTATAACACACACACAAAAGCGTTAGAATGTAAGCAAAAGCATTGAGTAATGAAAAACTATAGTGCATGATACTAGCACAGTAAATCATCAACGATAGATTTGAGCACCATGTCGACACGCCCGAAAGGACAGTTTATAACTTACAGCACACGTATAATATATTATAATTTTATGAGGAATAGTTTGTAGTTTGTAATATTTTTAAACGCAAATAGTTTTGATTTCTAATAAACGTGTGCGAAAAACTTGACTTTTTATGTAACAATCATTGATTTACTGAATATTTTCAGTGAGTCTCGGAGATTAAGCTGTAGACAGCCAGAATTTATGTGAGTTTATTTATTATGATATACCTATAGTAAATTTTTAAAATTTTGTTTATACTTGATTTATACCATTAAGGTAATTAAAAAAAAATAATGAATAGTCTGCCTTGAAGAGGATCATGAGGGCTTTTCAAACACGTATTAATTATTTTAGACAATTCAATAATTTAAAGAGAAAATGAAATCGTACTTTTTTTTGTTGGGGCACATTGACACAATTTTTTCGGGGTAAGTTGACACAGCAAAAATTTTGTATAAGCGTACCTCATTAATCTTTTTCTTTAATATTAAATTCTGTTAAATTGTTACATATATACAATTAAGTAATTAATATGTAATGTATATAACATTTATAAAGTATTGTTATATGATTATAGAGTTGTTTCTGTATTTTCAAGTAAAAAAATATCTTGTGTCTACTTACCCCGCGGTCGGGGCAAGTCGACACGAATTTTGATCGTAAAACAAATGTTTATAAAAATTAAACAAAGCTTTATAAAAATTTATTACAAATCGCTATTTATTTGTCAAGTGA
>JAPYZB010001081.1:0-16426 GCA_030522745.1 Eupelmus kiefferi | reverse complement strand
TTTTAAATAAATATGCAATAAAGTGCGTTACAAAATTGAACTAAGAATATCTAAAATTACGTTCATGGTTTGATCGTCTACCAAAACTATATCGAATGCCTCCTTAAAGGACGGTAAACTTTCCTCAGCCTGAAAATAAAAAGTACCATTTATATATATATTGTAATATTGTCTTTTATAGAAGTTTATTGAATAAAAAGAAAATATTAGATAGTGAATCCTATCATATCTAGTTATATTGCACAATAATCCATTTATCAGTTTTTTAATTTTTAAAGCAAAGTTAATACAACCTTGAACTCAGTTTTTCAACACAGTTTTTTTTGAGAAAAGTCAAAGTTAAAAACATAAAATTATTATTATTATTATAAATTTTTTTTTAAAATTGATTAAATGTGATTTCAAAACTTCTAAACAAAATATTTACATTTTTGAAATAAATATAGAATAAAGAAAAGGGTATGCTGAAAGCTTAGACAGATAAATAAAAATTAATACTTACATGGTCGTAAAGAAATCCTATTCTGAGGATAGTTTCAGTATTTTCTACTCCATCTGCCATCAAGGCATCTCCTAGAGTATCACCCATTAATATAACATTTGTTCGACCTTGAAGGATCCTAAAATATTCATTTTCTACGGCATGTTCATTTTTATTAAACACATGTATCATTCTATTTGAATTTTTAAAACCATCCAATGAATTTCCATTAAATTTTAAAAAGTTCGATATGACATTCACATTTTCAAACAGAACTCCTTGATGCCTTAAAATAGCTTCTACAATATCTCCTAGTCCAGCACTAAAGACCAGTACTGGGACATTCAGAGTTTTCATTTTAAGAAATAATTCCTTTGTCCTATCACGAAGTGAATGACCATATTTATTAGCTACTTCTTCGATTTCTTTACGGTCAAATTCATGACCTTGCAAGTTTTTGTGGGATGCAATCATCCATTCGTTCATTGCGTCAATTTTTTGTTCCATTGGAATATTTGGATCTATCTCAATGGCTCTATATTTTTGATATAACGTCTTTGCCTCTTCTTTGTAGGAATCCGGCAGTTGCCGACATTTCCTAAAGATGCCTGAACAAAATATACCAAGATCACAAAATATATAAAATTATAATAAAACTTAATTTTACCAAATTTTTCATAATAAAAGTCAGAATTGATTTTTAAAATACTTCAAAATTAATACAATAAAAATTAACGTGCTAGAAATTATTTTTATTTTTTAACTGATCAACTATCACTTGAATTTTTATAAAATAATGAAACACTTAAAAAATAAATCTTTACCCTAAAACGCGAAAGCCATCTCAAGTTACACAAACTAAATATTCTTCCTAAACGAAAATCAATCGACAGCCATTTTACAACCTCTCGTAAAATAAAATCTGAATGAAACTCTCACCAAAACTAGAAAGTATCGGCACTCCATCCTCGTGCTGTTTCGTCAACGTCAAATCGAAGTCAGTCACCAGCTGCGAAAGAAACAGAAAAAAAACAATGATGAAGAATTAGCATTGGCGCTTCACGCTTCCCTGAGATAACAAACCCAGCGTGCGATATATAACTATAGTTTCCCAACACACGCAGCAGAAGACAAAAAAAGGAAGGAAAAAGCGAGCAGAAGTCTTATAGCGATAAACACGAAAATTACCTGCAGCCTCGACGCGCCTTCCCGCACGATTTTATTAATCTTCTCCAATACCGTCGCCTCGTCCTTCATATGCACATGCTTGGACCTTAGAATCCGCAGCTAAAAAAAGAATCGAGTATATAAGTATGCGGCAGCACGTGCGTGTCCTCGAACGTCAAAAAGCGCATATATATACATATACACACACAGATCGCTCGAGCTGCGAGCGAGAATTTCTCTTTTTGCCCGCGCGCTCGGGGCTCGAGTGTGTAGCGCGTGCGGGGAGCCAAGTGTGTGTGTGTGTAACTGTATACTCACGTCGTCGATGGTCAGTTCGTTAGGCATTTTCCAGGAATGAAAAATTGATGGTATCGAGCGTAGGAATTGACGAATCGTGGCAGCGTTTGCTCGTACACTTTTTCGGGAAGATCAGCTGCGACGGGGACGATGTGCGGGCTCGCTGCGCGCGCGACGTCGTTGCTGCTTTTTATTATGGAGCTCGATGCGAGTGGCAGCACGGCTTTGACAGCTGCTTTCTGTGTGTATACAATCTTCGGGCTGTCGTCGTGAAGCTGACAGATCGAGGGAGAGGAGAGGAGAGACAAATGTTTTAGTGCTGCGAGAACGGCTGCTGCTGGCAAAAAGAGCCCGACCCGACGACTGCTGGCTGGCTGCTGGCTGCTGCTGCTACGGCCTGGCGCCTACCAACCTGACAGATATAGTCATGGAAACGGCTGCCGTTGCGGTTGCTATTGCCAAACACAGTTGCCAACAGAACGCGAGTTTCGCGCGTGACGTTGAATATACGAATGGAAGATAGCGAAAATAAAAGATGACGCAGTTGCGAGAAACGTGCGGGTATATCTTTTCGCTCGTGCGCACACGAGTGTGGAATACTGTGTACTATGTGGGAGAGTGGAGCGCGTGTTGTTGGGGAATATAGTAAACAAATTTTCTTATCGACGCGCGGCTGGCTTTTAGAAGCGATGTACCGTGAGATTGATATACGTTTCACGAGTTGAATAGCTGCTTGCTGGGGATAGACGCGATGACGTAATGTTTTTTTTTTTCTAGCGGAGATTGTATTAGAGGACGCTGTTACGTTTTTGAGGAATGTTTTGGTATTATGAAAGTAGGACGTGTGCCAAGTGTGTTAATTAAAATATTGGCATGTGTGTAACAGTATAATTTTAATGAAAACTATTTATAAAAAATCAATAAAAATTTTACAAAATTTTTAAAATTTGCAATCAATGATTGGAGCCTGAAGATACTAATGCTTTAACTGCTGATAGTTCATTGATTGTATCTTCAGGGATCCCTGAGAGAGAATTAGTTATCTCTACAATATTATTTACAGTTTCATTGTCACATAGTCGCAATATTGCCAAGATTCGTTCCTTTTCTAGAATTTTTAAAGTTTCAGTCCAATAATTTGTAGTGTAATCATAAAGTTGCTTAAAATAATCTCGAGCTTCAAATTCTGTTTCATTTACAGCTGCAAAAAGAAAACAATGTTAATAAAGAGAAATATATAAACAAAATTTTATTAAGTAAAATATAATATTAATTACCTTCTTTTAGATTAGTCATTATTTTCAGTATAATTTGTATTAATTCCACTTTTGGAATCATTTCATTATTTTGAAAAGAGTATACCATTTTTAAACATTGCTGGATGCAGATTAAGCATTTTTCTTCTGTTAATGTTAAATTATTTAAATTATTAAAAGGTTGTAATACTTTTATTAAAACTTGATTAATTTTCTGAAAATTTTCATCCTCTTCACTGTCTGAAAATCTTAACAAATTTTTTTCAATAATATTAAACATAATATTAAGCCAATTTTCAATATTTTTTAGTTGAATTTCTGTATGAGTAATATCTTTATGACTAATTAATTCTATCATTGATTCACAAAGAGCATTTATTAACTGTTCTATATTAAAAATATCTTCAAAAAAAGTCTTCCTATGTGGTATTTCTGTGTCAGAGATTAAATACACAAAGTCTATAGTAGGCATTAAAAGTTCATCTGAAAAAAGTATAGCATGAATCATCAATTAATTAGAAAGTGACTAAGAAATTAAAAATTTTCAAATGATTATTACCACTTGTTGAGCTTTTTAAAATGAAAATAACTGCTTCTCCAATGATATCACATTCTTCTATTTTCTGTAACCATTGTGACTGGCAATTTTTTTGAATATCCCAAACTGCTGCTTGCAAAATCCTTAATACTTGAATCAATGTTTCCTTATCATCTGAGGAAACAAGTGAGACTATAGCTGACACTAATTCATTTGCTTTGACAAGTGCTGTAAGAGCCTCTGCGTCGCAGCACATGTTTCCAATAATTCCAACAATAATTTCCTGTAGTTAACAGAATAATTTTGAGTCATTTATGAAACCATTTAATAAATTTAAAGTTAGATTTTTATTACTCTTTAAATATTCAGAAATATCTCCAACCGTTAGTCGAGGTTCTTCTGATGTTTTCAAAGTAAACTCAGCCATTTTTAAAAAATCATTTTCCAACAAAAATTCAACAATTTCTTTTTCAGCTGTCATATCCCACAATGTACATAAATCGTTTTCCATTGATTCACTCCATCCATCTTCATAAACCTTGATACAAAACATTTTTAATTGAATTCTAAGATATAAAATTTTAGTAAAATTTATAATATTGCAACTTACTTTGGAAAGAGATATAAGTGTATTTAATATCCACTTTGCACTATATAAAGTTTCACCCACGGTATCTCCTTTAATTATGCCATGTTCTGCCTCATTGATTTCATGTGATTCTAAAACTCCACTTTCATCTTCACCATTTGATAATTGATTACATTCCATTTCGTTTTCTTCTGTATTTTCTTCTTGATTGTCCATCATGAAAATCTTTTATTGCTTAACTCAGGTACTATAATTCTTAAAAAAAAATATTTTATTCATTATTTTGGAAAATTAATATTAATTTGTACTGAACTCCATTTTCAATTCAAAAAGGTTATTATAAAATTTGTAAATTTATGATTTAAAATATTTTTAAAATTTATGGTAAGCTATTTTTATTCATAAGCTAAATGAGTCATATTTTGCATTGAAAACTCAAATTAATGCTCAAGCAAAAAGTCATTTTCATTCAATAAAAATTAGAACCAAAAAAATAATAAAAATTAAAACCCTTAAAACAGCAGCATTTAAAATTCAGCAATTAAAAGGCAGCCCGAGTCCAGGCATTACGAAAACCCTCAAGCCAAGCACAAAAGCTATTATCGATTAAGCGAGCCCGCTAGTGTCAAAATAGACGATAATTACCAAGCAATTCAGGCGTCATACAAGCGCATATACAGGCCGGCCGCGGGCTATTCACGCGATCAATCAACCCTCCACATATACAGCCGCAGCTCGGTCGCGAGGCGAGCATCCAAACAAAAGTCTGCCGCTTTAGGTATCAGAACGCGCGGAGTCTTCAGGCGTCCCCGGTCGCGAGGCTCCGCGCTCGTTTTTTCAATCGGCGACGATCTCGGGGGTTTTATTATCGAGCCGCCGGCTCTTTTCGGATTTTTCACTTTACAGCTGGGCGTTTGATAGTAAGCGAAGATTTTACTTTTTCAACGATGAGAAAAAACGGATGCGCGGCTAGCCGGAGGCAGGAATTCGCGCTGCAGCTGCGGCGGTACTGAGGAGGGACGACGTAAACATAACCTATAGGAAGGAGCTGTGTAGCGGTGATAGGGTGAATGTTGTAATTATGTCGTGCGCGGCTAAGTCGAGGTTCAAACAGCTCGGCTGCAATGAGGGGGAGAAATTCTGCATCGGCGAGGAGGCTGAGGACGAGGATGATTTTGACTTTCGGGTAAGGTTTTTACGGGGATTGTTGCTTACGTCGGCTGTTAAGAGTGTTTTATTTTCGGATTGATAATGTTCTTTGGTTTGTGGAATTAATTAGCTGGTTTTGTTAATTTTTTTTTTAAAGGGGTAGGTTTTTAAGTTAACGGAGATTTTTTCGAATTTTTTGATTTAATGGGTAGTTTATAATTTCAAGAAATTGTACAAATGAATTTTATTTTCAGTATGTTCCTGCAGATCAGTTTAAACACATAATAAAGGATGTTAGAAGGCAGAGGGTCAGAGATGAGGAAGAAAGAGTTTGGACTACATTTTTGAGAGAACAAGAACATGCAGTTTCAAATTGTCAACAGAATTGCAATGGACCAAGATCTAAATCTTCTCGGACACTTGCTGAAAGTTTAGAAGAAGTTGATAGAGAGTTGATGCGTTTAGAAGCTGATGCTTTACCTGAAACTAATGCCTGCACGGGCAGTTACAGTGCCAGAGATGGCCAGGTATTAATAATCTAAATAGTTCTAAATTGTTTATTTAATCAAAATATATTCAATAACTTTTTGATTTACAGGAAAAAGTTACTTCAGCTAAATCTACAAAAAGAGATTCTCCAGGAACCAAAGAAAATGGTACAGGTAGTACTAATTTTCTCTTAACCATTCCAGAAGAAGAGAATGCTTATTGCATGACTGAATCATCGGAATGTCATAAACCTTGTAAGACTTACATAAGAAAAACTTGTTCAGAAACTTTTACAAATAAAAGAGTACAGTCCAGGTGTTATCACTACAGCACCAATGATTTGGAATATGATTATAGTCCAGACATTAGTCCAGATCGAATGAGTGATGAAAATGATTTTATTCCTGTACGTCCAGATCCTGTTGCTGTGACAAAAATAATGGGCCTACAGAGAAAAATTTCTACTGTATTAGATTCAATCTCATTTGAACTTGATAGAATTCCCTTACCTGACGGAGAAAATGATCTTCTCAGAAGGCAGCAGAGAGTAGTAGAATTTTCCACAAGACTTTCCAGAAATTATTTGTATGATCTCAGTAGGCAAATTACAGACATTCAAAGGCATATTAAGGCTATCACTCCTAATGGTAAAATTAAATTAAGTAGAAGAGGAATTATATTTCATATGCAGGCTATAGAACAAAAATTGATAAGCACACATCAGTTATTACTAACTGCTTTGAGTGCTTACTGGAAACATATACCTAGTTCAGTGTTAAGACATCACCCTGGAAAATTAAAGGAAATACTTCAAATAGTTGTTCAACTAAAAAATATTTGTACTGAAATTAAACTTAGTCCTGATTTTTATTGTTCTGGAGATGATAGAGATGCATTCTTAGGAAAAGAGACTGAAAATAGATGTAGTGCAATCTTAAATAAATTTCGTACAGCTTCTGACAATGAATCTCAAGCCCCAAGTCATACAACCAGATCTACAATTGCTACTCCTTCTCGTAGAAAGAAAGAGCGAATTAAAAAGAATTTATTATCTAATCGATTAAGCATGTATACTATGGACATGAGATTAGCTAAAAGTTACCAGCCTAAGAAAGCTCAAAGTATGTTCCAAATACCAAGAGATAGAAAACATAATTGTGTATCTATAAAACAACAAAGCAATGCACCAACACTTAAAAAGTCGCGCATACAGCCGTTTTCTAAAGCATCTACGGAAGGTATTGGAAATAAAATTAGCAGAATTAGCGTGCCTTTAAAAGAAGATGAGATTCAAACGATAATGGAAACTGTTCCATCCGATGTAGTTCCAGAAAGTCCTCAATCTTATAGATCAAATAAAAGAATTGAAATCTATGGAGAATCACATGGAACTGTTGAAAATACCAAAGAACCTGAAAGACTGAATAGAAATAAAGTAAACAATGATAGAAATGCAATGAAAGATGATAATACAAGGGAAAAGTGCTTTTCATCTTTATTGCCTGTGATAGGAGATTTGTTATCATATGTTCAACATAAGGAAAGTAATTCAAAATTATTGCCAACAACTTCTATTGATACCCTATGTGATTTTCTCCAAAAATGCCAACCAAAAGATTCAAGTAAGTTAATTAATTATACTATTATTTTATTAATAATTAGAAATATTTTTACTAAAGTAAAATCAGTAAATGTCATTTATTTGAACATTTTTTATATATATCTAACTTTTTAATTCTTCTCAATAAAAAATTTTATTTATCTCCTGTTCAATTGATATTAGTTCTTATTTAACAAAAATAAATATTTTTATAGATGGATCTCTTGTCTACTCTCAGAAAGAAGTTGTAACAGGTGTAAAAAATATGCAGCTTATTTGTTGTCCACCAAAAAATCATGAAAAAGAAAGTAAATTTTTTGAAACAAATAAAAAAGAAGAAGTTGTTAAGCTAAATGATGCATCTTGTCAAGCTCATTATTTGAAAAATGATGAGACATATAAGTTACTAGTCTCTGACTCAGCAACATTGTGCCTTACAGATTATAGAAATCAATGTCAAAACATGTTGAAGTCGAATCATTTATACACAAGTGGTAGTCAGAACAAACCCTGGGAAATTGTAGCCTGGATTGCTGATAAGCTTGTTGATGAATTAATTGTAGAATTAGCTGATGATTTTCAAATGGAAAATGTCATTCAAAAATTATTTGACCTAGAATTTCAAGAATTCTAATAGTTTATTAAATTAAAAGTTTTATTTATTAAATTATTGACAAATCAAATTTTGGATATAATATACACTTTTTGATTGCTCTTTTAACTATCAAAATGGTTTTATACTTTTGCCTATAACAAAAATATTTTGTTAAATAAATTATATTTCAAGAAACTACTTAAAATTAAACTATTACTAGTCTAAAGTTTTCATTGACATATAAATACGTCCAAAAATGCACAGTATTTATAAATAATAATTTTATAGACTAAAAATTTTTTTATAATAAAAATATTTATACTTTATGGATTTGCATTTTTATTCTATATTTAAGAAAATAAATTCTTAATAATAGGTATCCAAAATATGCATTAAATGCATGCATGATGCATGAATTTACAAGTGCGCGTGAATTAATCTCAATTAACTTTATTTTCTAATTAATTCAAAAAAGTTCTTTTCAGCGTTCAGACTGGAAAACTCACTTTTTCGGATATGTAACCAGAAAATAATTTTTCGGTTTTGTGCGAAAAATCGCACTTTCTGGTTTAATAACTCGAAAAACAAAATTTTCTAGCCTCAATGCTGAAAAATAATGTTCATCAAACGGCCGGAGAGATATATTGTAGACCGTGATTACCGCAATACTAGGACCGGCTTCACCGGTTCTCGTACGCGACGATCACCCTCGAGCTGGAAAATTGCATTTTTCGGCCTTGTGATGAAAGATTCTATTGCAGTAATTCAAAAATTAAAAAGTTAATCATAACTAGCTAAATAATATTGCATTTACATTTTTTAAATTAATTTTTCAGAATTATCTGTAATCCGAATAAAATAAAATTCATTCAATTTGTTTTTAATTAATTCAAGTTTAAATAAATAAAATAATCCAATTTTAAACTCCTTTTCAGAGTATTCTTTGAGTCATTACTTATGTTATGGTTACATGACAAACGCGTTGAAACTACATCTCATTGTTCCACATTGACTTTGCAAGTCTATAAATATTTAAACAGCATGCAAATGTATTTTTTCCCGTATACCTGAGCCAAAAATACTCTACACTCCAACCGAACATAATACCTCAACGTAACCAGCCATCTAAAAACAAATCACGGTAATTACCTACAAACTACTCTACCCAATTAAAAAACAATCCAGAATCCCGCTCGCAGGCCACCCACACTACCATTCGATTCTCAGCGCGCTCAAGGTGATGGCGCCAGCTCCGCTGCGCACCACGTGCTCTTATCCACTGCGCGACTATAGTAAACAAAACAAAAAATCAGGTAGCATGGAATTCCCGTTCGCAGAATCACAGCCTATATACACTTTCCTACAGCGTGCACCGTCACCCGTACACAGGCGCCCCTATATACATATATTCATTTCAACGCAGCCCGCCGCGATGAAGCCAGACGAGAGGTGATGCAACTGCAGCCAGTCGCCGGTAAAAGCTGTCTTAAACCTGACAGCAATCACAGTCGCAGCCCATCAGGAGCTGCCTCAGCTCCTGCCTATCGACGAACGGGGTAAACTTTGAGCATATTGTTTGTCCAAGTGACAGTGCCGCTTTCGTTTATCATTCCGGAGAGTGGGATATGCGTGACTCGAGGAAGTAAACTCGTTTAGCAAGGAGTATTAGGCAGTTTCGCCGAGCGAGGTCAGAGAGGGGGACAAGTTAATGATACCACCGTGACTTTCACTCGAAAAATCAGATCACTTGCGTGGCGGTCTGCGCGTTTCTAAAATTAAGCGTTTAGTGCGAGTGAGCGCGCGCAGCTAAGCGCGTTTATTAATTTTCGGTCGCGAGTTTTGAATGGGACGGTGACGTAATCTTATCGCTTTTGATTTAATCAATTTAGAGGGTTTAAGTGACTCGCGGCGCTTTAACGCGCGGGAAGAAGACATTCGAGGATGAGAAAACAATCGAGCGTTTCGTAGTCTCCACTTGTTGCGGAATCGTTCGGTGCGATAGTGTAGTTAGTAATTAAGATCTCTATCTTTACGTTACAAGGCAATTTTTTTTACTGTTTCGTCAAACAGCAGTGAAGAGCCGTGGAGGAGTGTCGTTTTTATAGGAGGTTGTAACTTTTTTTTGCAGGAGATGATTATTTTTCTGCTGCTGGGGCTGCTGCTGCTGGGCACAGCAAATGGAGAGACTAAAGTGCTTTTCAATACGACGGAGCAAGAAATACACATGGACGATGTAGCAACCATTCCATTTGTGATTGAAGGGCTCAGCGAAAGTGCTGGAAAAGTGAATCTTACGGCTATCAGTTCTAATCAGAATATAGTTCAAGTTCAAGTGTCAGTTTTTGATCCTGGTTTAATTCATGATGGTATTTATAACGGCACCATTAATGTTACTGGGGTGTTCCTTGGAAAAGCAGATATATCAGTGTTGGTTCTTATTAATGGGGTATGTATAAATTCCTTATATTTATTATAAACTTGCGAAATATGTGTATTATATGAGAAAATCATGTCTTAGGAGAATATGATGTGTATATATATGATTATTCACCTATCATTAATAGTATTTTTTTCATAACTATTAAAAAAATTGTAGGATATTTGATTAGTGGGATATTTGATTGAAAATTGGAGTTTTCAAATATCATTTCAAAATATAATTGAAGAGACAATGATTACAATTTTAAAATCCATTGATTATTCTAATTATAAATTTTATTTTTAGGAACACGTGGAATCAGAAGCAAAAACAGTTGTTGTAATCAGAAAAGTAAGAGTGATTGATCATGTATTCACTGGAAGTGTTGCAATATTAGTTTCCATTTTATACATAAATTTTGGATGTGCTATGGACTGGGACGTTTGTAAAAAAACAATTAAAAGACCTATTGGTCCATTAATTGGATGTGTTTGTCAGTTCATCATTATGCCATTGGTAAATAAAATAAAATATTATTATAGTTTTTTTTTAACTATTGTATTATACAATTATGAAAATTTATAAATTTAATTTTTTTAGTTAAGTTATGCTCTTGGTATTATTCTATTTCCTAACTCTCCTGAAATGCAACTAGGCATTTTCTTTACGGGTATCAGCCCTAGTGGAGGTGCCTCTAATATTTGGACTATGCTTCTTGGTGGTAATCTAAATTTATCTGTGACAATGACTACTTTATGTACAATTGCAGCTTTTGGTAATTATACTTTTTTGTCAGAAAGAATATAAGATATTTATAATTACTCTTGGATAATCCATTTAGACTAATGGAATTTAAATGCAGTACTTAAATCGTAAGAATAAATTACAAGTCAAGAAAGAATCTTTCCGAGATTAATCTTGTTATTATCTTCATAATATTTAATTTTCAAATAAAAAAAAAAATTTCTTTCTATTTTCAAGATTTCTTATGTAATATTCAAATTTGTATGCTTTCAAAAATTAAATATCTTATATTCTCTTGTTTTTATTCATTTTAATATAATTTTTAATATTTTCATATTAATGTTTAGGATTTATGCCAATGTGGATTTTCACATTAGGAAAACACATATTTGAGCGTGGTAAATTAGTTATGCCATATGATAAAATAGCTACTTTTGCTATTGGTCTAATTATACCCTTAACTCTTGGATATTTTATACAAAAAAAATTACCGAAGGTCTCTAGAATCATGGTTCGCATAATGAAACCTTTTTCAGTGATCCTTATTATTTTTATCATCATTTTTGCAATAGTCACAAACCTATATTTATTCAAGCTTTTTTCGTGGCAGGTAATACTTTTTTAATTAATACATTTTATAATTAAATAAGCTTATAGTAAATCATAAATAAAATATTTTACAGATTGTTTTGGCTGGAATGGGATTACCATGGTTAGGATTTGTATTTGGTATGCTTATTTCATTGATACTTCGCCAACCACATCAAGATGTTCGAGCGATTGCAATTGAAACTGGTATTCAAAATACTGGTGTTTCTATATTCCTACTTAGATTTAGTTTAAAACAGCCTGCTGCGGACTTAACTACTGGTAATCTAGAAATTTGATATTAAACAAATAATTTTTAATTGTTTATTTTTATAGTAAATTATTTACTAATTATGTTTTGCAGTTGTTCCAGTATCATGTGCAATAATGACTCCATTACCTCTAATAATTTTATACGTAATAAAGCTAGGCGTAGATCGGAGGAAGAAAAAACTCGCGGCTTCAAGAGAAAGACTTCAAAATCCGCCTCAAACTGTGACCTCACCATTAAATTCATCTTCTAATCAAAATATGCCATAGCAACTATTGTAAATAACGTTAATAGTCGTAGGATTTCCAAATATTTTTAATTAAATAATGAATTAATGAGGGAAGTGGAAACAAATGATTGGATATGGGATATCCTACTACTATTGTTAGTTGAAATACTTAATCAAGGTGTACAAAGTCATTGATATTTTTTATAACATTTAAATTTATACACAAATAGTAGACTAGTTTACATTAGAATGATCTGAAAGTTTTATCATTGCTAGGTAGAGTAGATAATACTTAATTTTAACCTTTATTTACATAAAAAAGTTTAAGAAAGGAAAACATGAAATGTAGAAGAAACTATAATTTTCGATATTTAAAAATTTAGTTAGTGATGCATTTATTATATTTATTATTAAATTTTGAAATTCTCTTAATAAGGGGAAAATGGCCAAAAAAATTGTTTTTGAAATGTTATAACAGGGTTATATATTACGTGAGATATTTAAGACACAAGATTTAAGAAATGTTATTATACCATGAACTTTTAAAATTTATATTTGTTTATATTCCAGTATATTTATGTACTTTAAAAAGTATTTTTTCTGTGATGAAATATAGAAGAATGAAATTTGATAAATGAATTGTGATTAATCAATGGAAAAAATTTGTTAAGATGAACAAATCTAATACTACTTATTGTGAATTTTTGTATATCTAAAACACATATCAGTGTAGTGATTAATTGAATAGGATAATATAATCAATTAGGAGTACACTGAAAGAAATTATTCTTGTAAAAACAAGACAAAATGTACAAATTGGAAAGCAAAAGTTTTTATAAATATATACGTTTTGATATACTTATTGAAACGTTGCATTATTACAAATAATAACAAGTAGCAGTAATAAAATTTGTATAAAATTTAGAAAAATATTTACGTTTTGTATGAAATGTAGTTTGATATATAAACAGAAAAGATGATTAAACTCAAAGAGTTAAAATAAATATAAATTCTTGTTAATTTAAAAATGAGTCTTTAAATTCGTTTTATGTTTAATTAATAAACAATTTTTAAAATATCAATTTCATAATTTATTTACCTTACCAACAGATTAAATATTATCTAATACTACTATTTATTATTCATTTTGTTTAATTGAACTATTAATTCCTTATGTCAACTAGCTCCGCTCTCCCCTACAGAGAAATTAACAGTTACACTGCAAATATTATTGATCTAGAAGTAAAAATTTTTTTAAAAAATAATGATGTCCTACATGCACTAAAATATTAAAGTTCCTCTTTTTATTAACTTTAACAACCGGCATTGAACCGAAAGCACTCTTTGAAAGTAGTTTAAAAACGAAACGAATGAATTTTCTGACCGTCAGAAATTTCGTCACAAACGGTACCGTGGCAGTAATTTTCTCGCCAATCAGCAAGTGCCAATCTTTTTTCAAAACATGCAACCGTCGGTATGAAATTCGAGGCTGCGACTGCGACTGAAATCTTTGTCGGCAAACTCGCGCGGTTCATACCTGTAGGGTTCGTCGAAGGGAGCAGATGTGTTTTGCTTTGTTCTAAGTTCAAAGAATTACGTTCCCAATATTGCCATTATACATACATAAGTACTTTGGGATAGTAAGTGTCGTATATGTTATTTTTGCTAAAAACTTTCAAGTTCGAATAAACTTGAAAATTGTTTGTACGTAACGACGTTTTTTGTACGTAATGACGTTTTTACAGATGTGATTGGGTGAATCAGTGAATTTAGGGATCGAAATCGAGGAAGACAAGAACAGTTCTTTATATAAGGGTCTAAGGATATGATAACGGCTCTTCGCAATGAATCTAACAAGACGTAGTCGAGTAAGTCTGCACGGAAGGGAGGATTCTTTTGTTGTCAACGACAGCGACGAGGACGTTTCCTTCAAAGATTATCGGCCAGTTAATAAAGATGCTGGAGTAGTAATAGGTGACACTGATACAGAGAGGTAAAATTGTTTTAACATACAGTGGAAAGATTATTTGTAAGCCCAAAATTGTCAAAACTTGTATTTTTTGTTTGGATAATTGATAAGGTCTCTCATTCTTTTAATTTTTATTTCATTTTTGGTCATTCATTTTCTGTGTTAAAATTTGGTCAATAGATATGCATATTCAATTTTATCTTCATAAGTGGGTTGATTGTATTAGTTATTTATTTGAATGGTTTTTTACCGGATGTAATATAAGGTTTTACTTGAATATTAGCAATATAGTTATAGTTTCATGTTTATTTCTTAACTTAATCTTTATTAGAAATTTTTTTTATCGATTGTTATTCATTATTTAATTTAATAATTAATCAAATTTAATATATCATTTAATACAAATATTTATAGTGAGGGATCACAAAATGTTACTGAAGATGATGGAAGCTATGAATCTATGGATTCTGAAGCAGGTAAGATTATTTTTATTAATTTAAAAAAACATAAAAATGAGTTAATATACGTCAAGATGTTAAAAATTAAAACTAAAATTACTACATTTATGACAGATGAATTTGCAAAATATAAATGATGAGTATTTTAATTTTTAGAGGATATGCAGTTCATGAATAATAGTCACAGAGTATCTATAGTAGAGGATTCATCTGAATCAGAAAGGTAAAATTTTGAAAGACATAATTTTATTAATGACTTATCAGTACATATTATTATTTATATTTTTTTTAAGTGATGAAGATAATGTTCAACCAATTAATAGCTTAAAAAGAAGATCAATTTACGATAATCCTAGTACTGCAAATACACCTAAAAGTGAAAGTAAGATTTTGCATTTTGTAAATATATAATATTATTTAGTTTTATAGATTCATTTATTTTATTTATTTTCAGGTACACCAATAAATAGTCACTTTCGTAAAAGAGCTAAAAGAATCATTATTCCTTCTGATTCTGAATCAGAAGAGTTAGTTTCAAAAAGATTTTTTAATTTGATAATAGTTACATGATTATATGTTAATATTTTAATGTATAGTGTTTCAGGCAATCAAGAAAATGTTATCCAGAAAATTCAAAAACATTTAGATACTGATCCAGAAGAAGATGATAAAATAAATTTAAAAAAACATAATATCGATCAAGAAGAAAATGATGAAACTCACTTTGAAGATAATTCTGATCAAGAAATGGGTGATGAGCACGAGTCCAAAGAACATTCTGGTAAATTTTGATTATTTATTTTATTGATCCATTTTTATACTTAAAAGCAAATTTTAATAAAATGTTTAGGATCTAAAGATATACAAAAGGAAAGTTCAGATTTGACAGAAGAGAGTGCAGAAACTTCAACAAATAACGAAAATTTTAGTAAAAGCTATGATAGTTCCAATGATAGATCAGAAATTAGAAGTAGTCATGAAGAAAATTCCTCATTTGAGGAAACTTCCATGAATAAAATGAACCGTTCTAGAATGAGTAATGCTGTTTTAAAAAATAGTTCTTTAATTGAAAAGAAATCAATGTCGAAAAATAAAGTTGTTGATCTTACAATAAATGATTCAAGGCATGACCATTCTCTAAATGATTCTAAAAGAAATAAGTCAGTGACAATATCAGACCAAAAAAGTTTTAGTAAACATCAACAGAGTATTGATGAAATTGTAATTAGCAGTACAAGTACATCTGGTAAGAATTTCTTACTCTATAAAACATATTTTAATTGTTAAAATTAAGTGACAAAGTATTTTTTGTTTTCTTAAATTTTCAATTTTCATTCTTTTCCCATTTAGAGACTGTCTCTAATATTTATTAGATTACAATTTATTATATAGTAAATATGCTTTTTCCCAACACGCGCAAGAAATAGGCCCTTTTCCATGCCTAAAATTGGTAGAGAAAGTTGAGCATTTCGAGCGTATTTTATAAGACAGGGTGGAAATGGCCTCATTTCCACCCTGTTTACATTTACCATTGAGTTGTGTACGACTCAAAATGCACAATTCCCTCTACCAATTTTAGGCGCAAAA
>JAPYZB010001080.1:0-19037 GCA_030522745.1 Eupelmus kiefferi | reverse complement strand
GTATAGAGCCACACCGTGTTTTCCTGGCGCGCGCGCGCCGATCGTCTTCTAGCGCCTGAATTTCGCGACGAGTTGACGCGCGCGTTTTCTTTTATTTTTTTTCTGATTGCGGTTTATCGGCAAGACTTTCGTTTCTTTTTCGAGGGAGGATGTGCAAGGGCGGAGGTTATGTGCGAAGAAAGTGACATATCTGTTATTGGCTTTATTTGCGATGGGAGCGAGTGCGAGGATTTGAAAGTCGCGCCGGCGTTGTACTATACTTGAGTTTATCGAGCTTTTAAATGGCAATTATCTTCGGCGTCGCGATTTCTTGCTGGATGTGTCGTCGGCTGATTCTTTAGTTTTCGGGATTATCGGTCGTTTTAAGTTGTATGAAAAGAGCCTGTAGTTTAGATTTAATGAAATTTTATTTATATGTCAAGCTAGGTAGTGTACTTGTCTGGATGGACTTTTAATTATTATGTTGATTTTTAAATTTTATATTTCAAGATATTTAAATTAATAGACTTGAATGGGTCTACTATATGAAATAGACTAACAGTGCTGCATTTGTTTTCTGTTAAAGACATGGCAGAGGGGAACGGGGAAATAAAGTCGGAGGACAAACAGTCCAAGGAGGAGATGGAGTACGTTGAGCGAACGGAGGACTACTCTAAGCTCATACAGTATGGGCTTAATGAGAAGGTCGCCGCCAAGCTTGACGAAATCTATAAGACTGGAAAACTCGCCCATGTGGATCTGGACGAGAGAGCCCTGGACGCACTCAAGGAGTTCCCCGTTGATGGAGCGCTCAATGTCCTCACGCAGTTCCTGGAGTCAAATCTGGAGCATGTGTCTAACAAATCAGCGTACCTGTGCGGAGTCATGAAGACCTACAGGCAGAAGAGTCGAGCTGGACAGGGAACTGGCAGCACCAGCACAACACCCAAGGCACCTGATGAAGATAAAATTAAGGTGCGTATGGTACTAGCTTCTGCTGAAAGAGAAATTTTATTAAAGATAAAACTGCAGTAAAGGAGGAGATGCATTAATTTTATTTTAAGCCTCAGATTGTTTCAATCATATTAATAAATTATGTTTTATCTATTTATTTACTCATTGATAAAGATTAACTTCAAGCTTTGCAGTATAAGGTTGCGCAAATGCAACAAACTTCAATGATTTGGCAAATATTTTTCTCTACAATCATTAAAATAATTAGAGTTGAAAGTTTGAAAATGCTTCTAATTGCTTATCTTAAAGTCAATACTGATACACATAAAGGTATTTAAAAAAATTTTACAGATAAAGAAGATAAAAAAGATGAAAATACAATAAATAAATAATTTTTAATTGATCCTAAATTAAGATACTTAATTACATACTTTAAACTATTATAATAATGAATCTTCAATTATTTATAAAATTTGGTAGTATAATTGATAATAAAAACAGAAAAATTTTGATTTTTTAGATGATACTGGAAAGAACTGGCTATCCTTTGGATGTTACTACTGGCCAGAGAAAGTATGGAGGTCCACCACCAAATTGGGAAGGCCCAACACCTGGCACCGGTTGTGAAGTATGATTATTTAAGATTAATAGTTTTTATAAAACAATTCATTATTGCACATATTTATTTTTTTATTTAAAATAATACTCTTTACAAAGGTATTTTGTGGAAAAATCCCAAAAGACATGTATGAAGATGAGCTGATACCTTTGTTTGAAAAGTGTGGAAAGATCTGGGATCTCAGGTTAATGATGGATCCCATGACTGGTACAAACAGGGGATATGCCTTTATAACATTTACAAACAGGGATGCTGCTCAACAAGCTGTCAGAGAGGTATGTTAAACTCTTTTCATATCCCACATGACTGTCCTCCTTGTATCATGTACAATCTTATCTTTTCTCATTCCCATTAGTTGATTACCATGCCGCTATGGACTCATTGGATCTCTTTATTTATTTATTATTTACAAAATTTCTAAAAATGTTACAAAATTGTTATTGCTACCAGAGTCTACTCTTAATCAAAATGTTTAACTCATCTTTTTTTTTGTTTTTTTTTGTTTTTTCCATTTCCTGATTTTATTTTAATGATGCACTTGAACCTTAAAATGTTGATCTCATGTTAATTATTTTTTCTTTTTATGTTAAACATTTTAGTTAAGTGTCAGTACACCTATATGTGGCTTGTTCTATGTTCGTGTTTTTGTAGTAGTTATTTTATGTGTTTAATTAATATTTCCTTTTTGTTACAAATTTTCAAGAAATGAGAATTATGCTGATTAAAGTCTTTTCTCATGTCAATACTATTTAAGCAATTCAACGAACAATCCACATAAATTTTTTTTTTATACATATATGTCCCTGACCATTTTTATTCATAGTTCAAGTACATACGCATACTGACATCCAACTTGTATCCCGAAACAAACATTCTTGTGTTGTATAATGAAGACTTAAACAACGCAATGCTAACAGTGTTCTACGGATGAGTTTCTTTTCCAGCTCTCCTCTTTGCTCAGTGGGCAAAATTGGGAGTGGAGAACCTTCCTGGACAAAAAATAAATAAAATGAAAAATAAGCAAAAAGAAAATCCAAAGATAAGTTTCAGGCAAGCTAATTGGTTAGGGGTATATTTACCTAATTGGTCTTACATCTTTATTGGACAGTGACAATTTTTGTAACAAAATTTTGTGAAAAATTGGTTAGGCTAAAAGATTTGTTTACAGGAGTGCACGAGCGTTATATTTAACGCGAGAGCACACGCCGGTTTCCTATCTTGTGAAGATTCGAGCGACAAAGCGCATGCTATAATGGAGATCCACGCCATGCTATAAAATTAATAATTAAACATTATTTTTAGTTATTTTTGTTTTTATATTTATAATTTCTAATAAATTTTATCTTCTAAGTACATTTCGGCAAACAAAATTTTCTAATTTTTTTTTTTTTTTACTTCTGGCCAGTTTTTTTCTTTTTTTTTTTTTTTATAAAGAAAAAAGAAGAGAAAAAAATGATGGAAAAAATTCTCTTCTACTTTTTTAAACAAAATTTCTTTCTTTTTTATTTTTTAACGAATTGAAACAAAATTAGGCATGTGTGTGTTTTTTCTTCATCCCACAGCTCGATAATTACGAAATAAAACCCGGCAAGAGTCTGAAAGTAAACATTAGCGTTCCTAATCTACGACTTTTCGTGGGGAACATACCAAAGTCAAAAGGCAAAGAGGAGATCTTGGACGAGTTTGGTAAATTAACAGGTAAAGTGAATTCGAGGCGTGTGTTTACCTATACCTTAAATACCTACCTTTACCTGCCTCTTCTTACTACCTTTGTACTAAAGTAAACAATTAAGAGAGTGGTAGCTTATAAGTAGAGTTGGTCTGCATCATTGCTACAAGAACTATTTTGTCATGTATTACTACGTCATTAGTTTTATGGAGCATCGATGAGAAGATGATTGAGTGTGAATTCTATAAAGATCTTGTCCAATTAATGATACTTCTTCTCGTCATTGATCTGGTCAAAATCAGTATTCGCATGATATCTTCGTCTTTGTTGAAAAAAGAAGCATACTTTTTGGTCAGTCTCCTTGCCTCTCGGTTTATTAGTGAACAGTAAAACACCTCTCTGGTCCAAGTCTTCTATTCCTCTCATATTTAGGTTGAGTTATGAGTTAATATACAGACATGTGCTCAAGGAAAGAAATTGAATATGTTAAAAAGATAAAGTTTTAATGTATATTTGTATACGATCAAACACGACCATATACGTATATACAAAAAAAAAAGAAAAATAAAGAAAAATAAATTAATTAATTTTACGTAAAAATTAGCAATTGAATTTGTTTTTCAGTGGCAAACTTTTATCTATAAACAATCTCTTTCCAAACTTTTCATAGAATTTTCTCGTGTGTCGCAAACTTTTTTAAAAAATATTGAGTACAGTGCAATATTTTACTTAGTTATTTACATATGCCTTTCTTTGTCTTCCCGCTCTCCTCTGCATTTAGAAATACATTACAATATAAATATTTTCGTCGCTCAGTTCCTCCTTTCTGAAAGCCTGCAGTCTTTATTTCTTTTATTTCTCACTGCTTTTATCAATCTTACTTTGACTTTTTGAGCACTATCATATGCGTCTTTCTGCGACTATACTTTATTGCCAATGCATTTTGATAATTTTAAAAGTATATATATATATATATTATATGTATACGTGCATACGTACACCACTCTGCTGAAACTTGCAATGAATATACTGTTGATTGCTGGGCTAGCAAAAAGAGGAGCAAAGGGAGTGACGGAAGGGAATTAAGAATTGCGTTATAAGCAAGACTGTAAGTAAGCAAGCGAGAGAGAGAGCGCGCGCACTTTATTGTATGAGAATTTTGAATAATTTATAGTTTTGAGTGAAGCATTATACATACCACTGAATTAAGTTGTTGTAGTTAATTAAGCACATTTTTTTTCTAATTTGGTATCAGAAAATTCGATTAAAAAAATTTTTTTTATACATGAATTTGTGAAACAGTTTACACTTTTATGTAATCTTTTTTCTAAAAACAAGATAAGATCACAAAACTTTGTAAATTATTCTGTTTATAAATTAAATGTTTAAGTACATGATTAAAGTTTAAGATAAGATAGACCACACCAAACTGTATTTATGAAAGAGGTTGGTATCATTTGGAAGATTTTTATAATAGATACAGGCACCTAATCAGCGCCTCATTTCAGATCTAAAATTGAAATATTTTTCTTGAGATTTTATTGACGTACATAATTTCTTGACTTTTATTTTTGACACTAACATCGATATTTTCTACTTGCGGTACCAAATTGGATAATTAGACGCCTAACTTCCGTCAATGACTTTGTCAGTGTTGAAAGAGCATAAACGTGAAAGAGAAAGGAAAAGACGAGTACAAATTTGGTTTGCCAATCAAAATTCATGACTAAGCCTTAAAGCATGGGGGTTTTGGGAGACCTGCGTGGACCTGTTGGGGGCGTGAGTGGCTCGCTAAGAAACGGACAGGCACTCCCACACCCACCCTGCATAATCAACCCTGGCATTATTACATCATCCGTTTCCTCAAATTGGTTTAACTGCAATCCTTCGACTTCTCTTCCTCAATGTGCGATATCCTCTCGTGTCCTCGAAGGTCACTTGTCACCTTTTGAGAAAAGAAAAAAGCGTTTACGAGCAGAGAAAAGAAACGACAGAAATTCGAAAGAGCAAAAAGACACAAAATTATCAAAACAGAAAAAAAACGACAAAAACAAAATTATCCCCATACGGTCAGTTACAGCCAATATAAGCCGACGATCATTTTTTCATAAAAAAGGCAAGCTTAATTGGCACTCTCCTTCCACATTATTCTTACAGCTGAATGATTATGAGATTCGGAAAGGGAAAAAGATTGGTGTTACCGTATCTTATAACAATCACCGCTTGTTTGTGGGAAATATTCCAAAGAATCGAGACCGAGATGACTTGTTCGAAGAGTTTACAAAACACGCACGTAAGTTGACAATTGCCCTTAAGAATCAGCTGGCAGAAAGAAAGTTACTTTCTTTTTTGTTAATTTTTTTTTGTTCATTTGTTTCCTTGGTGAGAAAGTACCAAAAAACTAAAAAAACTAAACGTGTAAGAGTGAATAAGATCGAATGGAAATTGATTGCAAGAGTGGGAAAGAGGGAATGTGGTACAACTTTGATAAAGTCCATGAAAGTCCGCCCTTCGGAATGACTCTGTGGAACACTCATGTTACATTTTTTTTTGTTACCATATTGTACCAGCAAAATTAACCTTTTGTTTACGGTGATACAGCCACTAACCAACCAAACATCTGTATCTCTCTGTGAGTTTTATGAATGTGTAATTGATTTTACGATACTCGTGCAATAAGTAATACTTTAAGGCACGACGTTTAGCGCTAATACATGTCGTGCCGTAAAGTGCTACTTATGCCACTAGTATCGTAATATACTAGATTGTGAAAGGTTTTGTGAGGATGATTCTTTGGTCTTTTGATTAAAATAATATGAAATATTAATTTTAATTATAATTACAACGGTAAATTTAAATAATCTCTGTAATTTACGGTTTTCATTTCTTATTATTTATCACAGTTGATTAATTTTATCGATTCATTAAATTATCTGCACGTGAACCTTGAATATAATATTGAATATTTGAATATAAAGTTAAAAAAATTTATCAATTTTACTTAAGACTTTCTTGATTCTTGAACAATCTAAAGTTAGGAAATCATCAGGCCAACTGAATAAATACGAGAATGTTTGATGAATTTCTTGCATGTCGAATATATAATTACACTCCAGAGTCTGGATACAGAGAGGAAAAATACCCGACTGACAAAAGCACAAATCCCAGAGGCAAGCGCCATGGTCGAAGGAGTAGAGGATCCAAGAGAACTTAGATCCAAGCCAAAATTCCAATTAACTCATGTACAATTACATTGATGAAGTTTCAGATATATCCTAGCACGAAAAATTTGTTTTCTTTTGTCTGTCGATAGCAGTCTATTATTTTTAAAATTTTTATTTCTCAAGATTTTTCTCTTTCACAGACTTCACCCTATGTGCATGCCTACGTAATTTAAAAATGTCTATGACTCTACAAACGGTTTTGGACTGTCCAATTGGCAATTATAAACCTGGCTAAATTCAGTGTTTCACTACTTAAGTATAGCGTTTGAATCGGTAATAGATTGTAGAAAAACGTTGGGTGCGGTCAGGACTGTTTTTTTAGTTGTATCAATTAACTAATTGGGTGTGTACACTGCTTTTGGGTTTATTTATTATTCTTATCTTTTTTTCTTATTTTTGTTCTATATAGTTTAATATTTTTTTTTTCTGTGTGTGTTTTCAAACGGTGGAAGAAATTGAATGCGATTGGTGTTTTTCTCTCTTTTTTACAACGAAAAGAAAAGAATCTATCTGTATATTTTCATTTGACAATGCAAGTGATAGGCGCCATGTACTATCCAACGGAATGGAGCTTTTAAACTGAGAGGAAGGAGAGTTGAACCATAATAACCCCAGAGAATAAAAAATATATATGCGACATTTATTACGAAGATTTAATAAACTTACATTTTATTTTTTTTTCTCTCTCTTTTTTTTATTTCATTCATTGCCACAATTGTTTTTAATTATTTTCATCATCGGTTAGACAATCACAGCGTTTCTTTTTATTTATTCATGAAAAACAAAAGAGAGAAAAACGGTTTAATTAAGGTAGAGCAAAGTCATGTCATCGTTCTGTCATTCATTTAATCATTCATTCATCTTCAAAATTATAAGATTAAAAAGTTTATCATACGCGAATTAAAGTTTTTTGAAAACATATCAAAAATTTTATTTTAATTCATGTTTGTTTTAAATTTTAATTATTTTGTAATTTATTTTTTCGTTCTCAAACCATCAACATTCATTATTTATTTTTATTTATTTATTTATTCAAAATTATTGTTTTCACTTTTATTTTAATCTAAGTTTCGTCTATGTATTAGTATTAAATTCAAACTTACACGTGTTTTTGATTTTCCCAACTGTAGCCGGCTTGACAGAAGTGATAATCTACAGTTCACCAGATGACAAGAAAAAGAACCGAGGTTTCTGCTTCCTGGAGTACGAGTCTCATAAGGCAGCTTCATTGGCCAAAAGGAGGCTTGGCACAGGCCGCATGAAAGTTTGGGGCTGTGACATCATTGTTGACTGGGCTGATCCACAAGAAGAACCGGATGAACAGACTATGTCTAAAGTGAGCATTTACTAAACACTTATTTACAGAATTAATAAACTATTGCTGAATTATTGTCACGTCAATTAAAATACAAATTTTGAATTTATTTAAATTAAATGAATACTTTGCTTTATAGGTACGTGTACTATATGTAAGGAATTTGACGCAAGACTGTTCTGAGGAAAAACTGAAAGAGTGCTTCGAACAATACGGCAAAATCGAGAGGGTAAAAAAGATCAAGGATTACGCTTTTATACATTTTGAAGATAGAGACTGTGCTGTGAAGGTATAATAGTTTTCTAAATAAATGTTGTTATCGATAATACAAAACTGAAAATTTCATTATTGATGTACTTTTTTTAGGCGATGCGCGAATTAAACGGTAAAGAAATGGGTGGTTCCCACATAGAAGTTTCGCTAGCGAAACCCCCATCCGACAAAAAGAAAAAAGAAGAAATGCTGCGTGCGCGAGAACGTAGAATGATGCAAATGATGCAAATGATGCAAAGCCGTGGCGGGTACGACAATGCCTTGTACGAATATCATCTTTTTACTTAAAAATAAAATCTTCACAGTTAACTTGGTTTGAAACTTTATAGTTACTCAAGTAAAAAATTTCATTTTTTATTAGTTTTTTCAATATACAATGAAAAATGTTACACAATAGCATTCATAAGCATCAATTTCATAAAGACAAACCAAGTAGCGTGAAACAATAATTATATAGTTAATAATAATCATCATTACTCTTATTCCAGAGGATCGCCTTCACATCCGGGCATGATGGCTGGCCCGATGCCAGTGCGTGGACCTGGTCAAGGTCCCCGAGGTACTGGCGCAGGTATGCGTGGACCATTGGCGCGGAGTGACACCTACGGTAAGTCAGCTGACCAATTCGTCATTATTCTACTCGTTCATTTACGAGAGAATCGGTTATTTCCTGCTGATATGAAAGTCTCTATTTTTTTATTATTATTATTAATCCGTGTCAGATTAATTTTTTTTTTTTGTTAATTTATTTGAGAAAGTAACTTATTTTTTTTTTTATTCTTTTTTGTTATTGTTTATTGAATTCAAAGTTATAGTTTATTCCTATATTACCATTTAATAGTCCAGAAAATAACTTGGTATAGAATTAGATAGCAGGCAATTATCAGTATTATTAAAAAAAATATTTTACTTTAAATATATTTTTTATTATAAAAGTCCTATTTAAATGAAGTAATATTTCACTATCTGTCAATAAAAAACAAATTCTCATTTAATTTTAATGCTACATACAAATATCCCGCATGCTTTGGGAATTTTTCACTATCTCACTACACACCTTTTTGCTTACGCGCATGAAAAATAAACTTTGGAGCGCAAAAAATGGTCTAAGGTGTTTTATCAGCAAAACTATTCTTCTACCTAACCTTTTCCTTAAATTCCTTGTACAGTCTACATTAACTTTTATACTGTATTTTATATTTAAAGTTTATTAAGTTAAATCAGGGAAAAAGAAATTCAAATTTTATTATATAAGGTTGTAGTGAGATAATAATGTATTAATTATTAACAAAGCTTACAGTATTTCATCTATACATTTTTTGCTCAAAAAGCGTGTTAGCTTAACACAATTAAATATGAAAATTTATTAAATTTTTTATTCCATAAAAATTATAATACTTATATCAATTTATCTGCATATAAATAATGGAAAATAGTTTTTCTTTCTTAAAAAGTTAAATTACACTTAAAATATATAGCTATATAGGTGCACTTAATTTATCTTGCCTCTACCATATCCCTTCACAATCCAATCTTTATTTATTTCTTTGTCGCTAAACGATTTATGCATGCACGTATTGTTTGTTTTGTACATTTATGTTTTGGTGCCACTTCGCACTTTGGTAATTTATTTTTTTATTCATACGTTAAACAAAGTTCAAACGAGCGCATTCACAAAGGAACTAGCTTAATTATTATTTTTTTTTTTCGATCTTTTGATGGTGATTCATTTACTTTTATAATTTTTTTAAAAATATGATTTTTTTATTTTATGAGCGTGTGAAACCTTCCTCTTAGACTTAACGTATGAACGCATCATCAATCGACATAATTTGTTTTCAGCTCTCAAGGAATTAGGTAAGCCGCGAGAAATGTTAAGAATGATGAATGCGCCGTTGTCTCGATTATCTGTAGCTTGTTTTAATTTTCTTTTTTACTTTTTTTATTTATTTAGTCTATTGAGTTCTAAAAACTCATTTATCAGTGCTTGCCAACTTTTATTAGCAATAACTATAATTGATATTTTTAATAAATATCAAATAAAAGCAATAACGAATTTATTATTTTAGTATTTAAAATTTATTTAAAAATGACAAGTCTAAGATAGAGTTGGCGAGCATTTTTTTTAAGTCTGTAAAAGTGATGGTGATAGGGTAAACATTAAGAATATCCTTTTTACTTATACTTCAGCAACGAAATAATATTTCTTTGAAACGCGTCTTAATTTTCTTCCGACACATTGATTATGTCGGACTTCTAATTTTATTTTTCATTTTTCAATAAACTAGCGCCACGAGTTTTTGAGTTCTCTCTCGTTTGTTTCTTTACTCTACTTAATGGTTGATTTTTCTGTTTTATTATTATTTTTACTACATATAAACATTTCTCGTCTCACGAATCTATTGGCATAAATGAATAATTGAAAAGATTATTTTAAAAAATCTTTTCCCGGCATGCCTATTATTTTTATTTTATTTTTTGTTATCTTTAATATGATTATTATTATTATTGTTACTGTGTTGTGCAAGGGATTAGTAGAAAATTGCGATGACGGAGCAAGGGTGAACACGTACTATTATTGTTTTGTGCATTACACATTTTTATATATTCTGTGTATTGTTTAGTTTGATATGTATTTTTAAATTTTATTTTTATTATAATCATTTTTTAATTTAATTATTCATCTATATACGATATGTTTTTATTTATTTTTTTCATTATTAACAATTCGTTTTTTTTATCAGGCAAAAACATTCTTGTTGTTGTGTATATACAACGTGGCTAAATTTTGGGTCTATTTGTAATGTGTGTTTTTATAGATTATGATTACGACTATTACGGTTACGGGGATTATCGAGGTGGCTACAGTGATCCATATTACGATGACTATTATCGATACGAAGATTACTATTTCGATTACGCGCCGCCTCCGCCACCTGCCAGAGGGAGAGGCAGGCAGCCTCAACCGGTGGGTCGCCCTTTTTTAATCGTTTTTAAAAAGTCGTTTAATTTTATTACTTTTTTTTAAACATTTTTTTAAAGTATCGTTAAAAATAATGATAATAATAATAATTATTATAGCGATAATAACATACGATACAATAGTATTTATTATTGTTATATTATTTGTTGTTAAATATTCAAATATTTAGAGGATAGGTAGTTTGATTGTGGCACAGTGTTCGCGGAATCCCATCATGTGTTTTTTACATTTAAAAATGTGTATCTGTTTCTCTCTTACTCATCCACAATATCACATTTTTTTAATTCACTCATTTTCCAATTGACCGTTCACACCTGTACAATAGACTACTTTAAATTACACGCAGAAATACACTTTCTTTTTCTTTCTATTTAAATATATTGCCTTTTCATAATCTACTTAATTCTATTACTACCTTTCTTAAATAATTTTTTCATTTTCATTTTACATTTTCATTAAACGTAAAAAAACTTGCTTTGACAACATATTTTTTACTTTAACTTTAATTCTTTTTAACTATTCTTCTGATTTTATTTTTACTTTGTTTTTAATAAATATATTAAATAATATATCATCAAAAATAAATGTACTGCATAAATTAAGCATCTTTGTTATCAAGAATTATCTAATTAAAACGAAAGAAATTATTACTTTCTGTTGATTTGAAATAAATTTAATATTCTTTTGATTAAATTAAATGATCAAAGCTCGTTTTTTAAGTACGTTAAATTCACTTCAAACATCTTGCTTGAAACTTGTTTCACTCTCATTTTTTAAAATTTTCACACAGCCATGTGTATAACATTGATAAAATTTTCCTTATTAACAACATAAAAGGCCTGTGCGTGCGATTAACTTTGGCTACATTAGTTGATAATCAGTAACTCTGATGCCAGCTTTGCTGCCAGTGCTCTTATGCTGGTGATTTGCAATTTAACCCTAAAGGGATGTGCGAATTTTTTTTTTTCAATTCTAATCCACTGACAACTAATAATAATGCACCTTAACAAGCACATGGAATTTTATACACTGAGAAGTTAAATCGATAATTTTTTATTTATCTTTTCAATGTATATGATAATTACTTGATATAACATTTATCCATAACTTTAATTTAAAAACAATTTTTTTTATATAATTTTTTGTTTTCTGTTTACCATGACATTAATAAACTAAAGTTCTCTTTGCTTAATTCGATAAATAATAATATATTTTTTACATTTTTTATATTCTCAGTGTATAATAGTTAAAATTGACTGAAAATAAAATTTGAATTTAATTAATGCGATTTGTGCACTGCATGTAGAAAAAAATATTTTTTGTCACGCAGAAAGTGAGAAAGAGAAACGCTCTTCTCGAATTCAAACGCACAGAGCACACAGAGTCACACTCGTAAACGTATGTATTTTTTTTAAATAAAAACAATTATGTATTTATTTGGTCTAAGGAAAAATCAAAATTTGAGAGAACCAAAGAAAGTGTGTAAATGTGTGTGAGAAGATAACAAGAACGTGTGATTGCTTACTAAATCATAACATTTTTTTATTAAATCATTGTTATACTGTAAACCGGATCCTTAACTTCGTTTTCTTTTTAACAACACATAGAAAATGTGATTTTGATAAGTATTATTATAAATATTATTGTAATCCAATAGTTAGTATTTTTTCTAATTTGTAAAATTTTTAATTAGCTTAAATGGTACGAGCATAAATAATGAATATAAAAACTGTAATATTGATAGCCATATCAGCATAAACGAAGAGAAGGAAAAAGGTTACTAAACTAGCAGAATCTCTCTTCACTTACGTACTAACTCTTGAACCCCTGATGACCCCGAACACACTGCCACTCTCAAATTGCTTGTTGATTTGTTAAAGTTTAAAAAAATTAGAAAAAAAAATAAATCATATCTGAGCCATCGTAGACCCGAGAGCGAGAGTGAGAAGCAAAATTTTTCAGCCTCTGAATAGCTAATGCGAAGCCGGGAAAAGCGAATCGGAGAGAACGAGAAAGAGAAAGTCCAAATTCGAGAGAGAAAAGTACTTTCGAAGAGAGAGACAGAGAAATACAGAACCAAAACAAACGAAAAGTAATGAGAAATCAGACATATGGGATGTATTTAAAATAATCATGTTGTGAAAAATTTTTTGTTCAAATCCAAAAAGAAGTAGCAACCCTATCATTCTTGTACATATACCATTTTTTAGAGAAATCAGCACTGGTAGAAAAAAGTTTTTCACAATGTTAACAAATTGGTTCCGCGATGTTTATCGTCTTCGCTGTTGCAGGGAAGTGTTTATGATCCATAATTCAAAGTAATATTAGTATAACAATCCTCATGTAGCATTTTTTTTTATGTAAAAATGTATCGTTGGTGTACATAGTTTTTATAGGTACTTTGGAATGCAACAAAACAAAGGACGAACCAGAAATGCAGCTTCACAAAAATAACCATTTTTTTATCTTACAGCCATTTTCTTTTAGATTGTCTCGTGGCTCGGATATGATATAATACACACTTTCATCTCAGGGTTATCCAAGTGGCACGGAGAGGAGCAGCCTTCGAGTATTTATTGAACGAGAGTGAGAGAGTGGAAACGAGCGATCAACTTTTTCTCTTGAATGCAGTTTTTTTATCGATTACAATTTTTTTCTTGTTACAGGCTTTGTTATTTTTTAATAGATTTTTATTCGTTAAGTTTTCTTTTTATTTTTTATTATGATGGATATTTTCACAGAAATTTATTTTTGATTTCTAAAACAACTAGTTTAATTCTTATAAGCTAGTTTGTAAATTTATTTTATTTACAATTTATTTATTTTTCTTTTGAAAATATCCAAGTGTGTAGTTTTTCGTGGACTTTAAATGTTTCAGGAGGAAAAGTTGTTCGTCATTAGGAGAACATTTTACAGGATCTAATCAGTTACAAATTCATCATCATTGCGTTTGTGTTGCCATATATTTGTTTGATTGCTTTAAAGAGTTGCCTTTAAAAGGAATTAATTATATAAAATTAATTTTGTTGTTTGAGTATGATACGTTGAGATTGTGAGCTAAGGTGTGAGTCAGTATTTTCGTTGGATAGAGGAAAGGGAACGAAAATATTTGAAAATATTTACAGACTGAGAAGGAAAGTAAGAGCGAGATTTATATCCATAATATGTCTCAAAAGATCGCTATTACTTCCCTTTGAAAAAATAAAATAAATAACAATCTGCTTGGGATTCGCTTAAATTGCTTATATAACATTAGACGCTTATATGCTGCTTTACACGCTTTTTATTTTAGTTTACACGCTAATTTTTTTACGCACAGCTTAATACAATGTACTAGGTTTTTGTTGATTAACGCCTATAACGCACATAACTATTGCTGCTGTTGCTGCTGCTGACGCTTAATTTAATTTAGCACATTAGGTTTGTACTGCTTACAAAAAATTCACATTTAATTGTATCCAGCAAGAGAGTGCCGCTTTATATTTTACAAACTTGGCTTCAAGCGTATATTTTTATTACCCCAACAGCATTGGGCGTAAAAATGCTTCTATAAACCTTCTCCGCTGACGCTTTTTTGTAACGTTTAGTAAAATTTTTCGCTTTACTGCTATAATAGCATACGGGCACGTGCGTTCCCATATGCAAATTTACCACGCGTGCATATTGTACGTGTAAACATCATCCGCTAAAATTCTATTCTCTGTCGCACCAGTTCTTCTCTTTTCACACTTCTTCATCTTCTTCTCATACGAGATCGTCAGGCCAGTCTGAAATTTTTTATGAAATTTTAACAGTTTTGAAATTGTTATAGAAATTATTATTCTCTAAAAATAAATTACATGAATAAAAGAAATTTTTTTAGCAAAAAAAGAAAAATGTAAAAATAATGTGGTTAATTAATATTTATTTGACAATCTTATAAAAATATAAAAAAGTACCAGGGATAGCTATTTCAACTTATTATTCGAAAAACTTGTCTTGGAAAAAATGTTTGGAATCTTTAATAATCAGACTGGTCTAATGTTCCTAATAATTATCCCTCACTATACAAAGTCACAGGACTAAATATATTAAAATTCGTAGATAAAAAGTACAGCAATTCAATAAAATATTCCAAAAGTTATATTGACTGGATATTTAGAATAGACGTTAAATTTTTGAAAAATATAAATACATTTGTAATTTTTAGTAAATTCGAGAAAAATATTTCTAAGAGACTGGCGATCGCGAAACAAACAGAGCTTGGATTATTTACTATCTTAATGTCCATTTAGAGCAAACGAATAATAATCGTTAAATAATGAATAAGCTCTGTCTGTTGCTCTGCACTCGAGGAATAATTTAGTTGGATTAAATAAGCATATGTTGATATTTAATTAGATGTTAAGTCAATTCAATTTTATTTTTAATAAATACTAAAAGCTTTAAAAGCTTTTGAAATTATGAATTAATACTTTTATTTTATTTCACTTATATTTAAATTAAAATTAATGGATGTTTATACTTTTACAACTAAAAAGACCCAAGTAGGTACATGTATTTAATATAAATTCTTCAGTTAGAAATTTGAGAATACGATGTCATTACGAAAATTTTAAAATAGTTTTGAATTACATTGCCAGTAAAATTAATGAAGCTTTTATTGATTTAACTCATTGTTTGACAATTGATAAAATTTGCATTATGTTCTAAATTTTAAAAAGCCTAGTCAAATGCAATCAAAATTCTTTTTTCCAAAAATTAAAATTAAATTTTAGTTTTCGCTATTTAAAAGTAAACTAAAATCTTTCGTCGAGTGCACGCCACCAACGCAGCATATAATACGTACTGTTAATTACATATTAAGCAATAATAAGTAAACTATAATTGAGAAAAAGTCCATGTATAAGAGTGCGAGAAAAAAAAAAAAAAAAAAAAGAAAAAAAAAAAAAAAAAAAAAAAAAAAAAAAAAAAAAAAAAAAAAAAAAAAAAAAAAAAAAAAAAAAAATACCAAAAAAAAACCAAAAAGTCGGTTTGTATAACCGTTTGTGGTGTGTTGTTCGTTGTTTTGGCCAGGCTGGACGTGGTCGTGGAGCGGCGGTGGCACGTGGCCGGGTCGGTGGCCCCCAAGCACGTGGGCCAGTTCGGGGGGGGCGCAACCCCGCAACTTCAGGGGTGGCCCGTGGGGCCCAACGGCCAGCCGCTCGTGGGGGGGTGGTCCGCGCCAAGGGAAGTTTACCAGGTGAGGATGGTCTGTATCTCCGGGACGAATACGTCTCTTTTTCTACTACTTCTATTACTGTTACCGCTACTTTTTGACATTGATGTAATTTTTTTTTTTTTTATATCTGTAAATGTTTGTTATTGTCACTCAGATTTTTTTTCATTTTTCACTTTACTTTCATTGTTTGTGATTGTTCTTCTAAGTTTTTGTTCACAGTGCGATTTACGTTTTTGAGAGAAAAAGAATCGTGCAATTTTCTATATTATCGCAACAAGTTATTTACGAAAATTATTATTAATAAATGTTTCTATGAGAAAGATTAATGTATAGACAAATTTTGTTTAATTGATTGAATATTTTTAAATGTTGTTGCGATTTATGACATGCATACTTAAGAAGTAATGATAACTAATTAAATAAAAATTTAATGAAAAGAAATTACGAATTAAAATCTATTGTTCTTTCAAATTAAGTAATTAAAACACGTACATCTTATCGACAAAAATATAGAACGCACTTTGATAGTATATAATCGTTGCCAAAATAAAACCAGTGATAATAAACGTAACACGAATAAAAAAAAACTATTAAAAAAATGATTTTTTTAAATGAAAAAAAAAACACAAATAATAATTATCGCACTCCTCTCGTAGATTCGTAGACTCACTCACTGGCTTACTCGCTTCTTGCCATCGCAAAAAGCTTCTCCTCGTTCCTTCATCCTCGTCCAAGTATATAAACAAAAATATATACTCCTCCATGTCTCTGCGTTACTGCGACTGCGACGACGAGTCTCCTGAGCCGAGAGAGAGGGAGAAATAAGAAATGAAGCGTCCGAAAATCTCGTCTCTCTCTTGAATTTTTCCCCACATTGATCATCATCTGTTTTTATACGTTCGACGACACCCGCGATATAAACTTGCGTTTTTGTTATTTATTAACCTTTGGCTCGATGCTCATTGTTGTTAAAGTTTTTCAAAATTAGTTTTTTTAGCGTTCTGTTTGATTATATTGCCGATGTTTTTCATTGCTCTACGATTATGCAACAAAAGTGATATTTCCTTACGAGATTATGAGATCTTTTTTTTTAATTATCGGGGTCCAAGTTGTAAATGTATAACGTATTGTTGATTTTTTATGCAGTGTAGAGAAGTTTATTATTAATATTAAGATATAACATACGTTGATGTTCGTTAGAGTTTCGCTACCCTGCATCGAAAAATTTTACCTTAACTTTTTTCTTTTTATGGTTGCAAAAATATAACTAAGAGTTAGCGATAAAACTCTTATGTACAATTAGTAGTTTTTTTTAAAAGAGCTGTTAATTTTTGCAACTATAAAGGCTATATATTTTTTAAATAATCTATTATGGACCCGCTGAATACAGTAGAATCCGAAGGATTTAACAGTTGACTTGTGTAAACTCGAAGAGCAAAGAAAATCGAATTATAGGCTTAGCTTAAAGGCGGGGGGCTACTAAGTCCTCCGCGAGCCGTAATTCATCATCGTGTGGTGTCGCTCGAAAGTTCCTCCGATAACGTGTAATTCCTCCTGGCGAATCGAGAGCAAGAAGTGTACAATAACGTGTTACATATTTATTATACCTAGCATTGATTTTCAATAAAAATATTATAATTAATTTTTATAGTTAAGTTGTTTTTCTTCTTAGGTGCAATGAGAAAAAATCTTTCAAAAATATACTAGTTTATTATTATTTGACTATTATTACTTTTCAATATATTATTTTAACACATAAAAATGTATGTGTATAAATTAAAATAAATTTTACTTAAATTTTTGGAAAATTATTAAAATTTGTTTTTTTCCTCATTGTACAATTAAAGGTGTTCCTGACAAAGCCTTACACAATCTGATAAACATCGAAACAGCAAATAATAATTTCTGATTGATTTTATATTTTACGAAAATCTATGGATTGCATACGCACACTGTTAACTTAATTTTTGTAAACAACAGAACTTTTTATTAAATCAGAAATAATTGTTAGAAGTTTTGATAAATATATTGAGGGTCTATTCACTTTTAAGAATTAACCAGCTATTCTAATTTTGTTTATACAATATTAAATCATGTACAATATTTTAAAATCTTATGGGGAACAAATCGTTAAATTTATAAATATAATTAAATAATACCAAGACGATGGCAGCTTAATGGCGGTCTTACAAAGTAGATAATTACATAAAATCTTAATGTTAAGAACAAATTAAAAAAAAAAATTAACTGTCTTATTGTCCAAACAAGACGTATTGAATAGAACCTCAAATCAGATGCCCACACACAATAACACAATGTAACACAGAAAAAATGTCTGAAAACAAAAAAAATGTCTGACGGCGATCTCCTGTTTCTGTCCTATCTCTGTTGCTGCTCACTGGCCGATTCAACTCAGCAGCAGGTAAGCGAAAGTTTGACGGGGGTCACCAGAACCAGGGGGAATCTAAACGTCGCTTCCAGAGCAGCTGGGGGAACCAGCCCCTCGCCCAGCAACCATTGGGCAACGCGTACGCAATGGCGAGTGTGAACGGTGGCGGAGGCGGCGGCGGCGGAGGCAGCGGCGCCTCGGCGAACGAGCGAGCCGGCGGCGGTGGCTCGGCATCGGCTCAGTCAGCGGCCGACGACGAGTGGTACCAGGACTCGTACCAGTCCTGGAGCTAAAGCTAACTCCAGCAGGAACATCGATTAGTTGCGGTCTAGCTGCAGCGCGACGGCCGGCTTCTCAGTCAACCGAGTAAGCGAGAGTTCATTCAAACACCCGCGAGCGAGTGTCGACACATTTTCTATCTGCGAAAACAAA
>JAPYZB010001079.1:0-25326 GCA_030522745.1 Eupelmus kiefferi | reverse complement strand
GCTGATCACTCCAGATCATTCCTCTTTCCCTATCCTTCACCCTCACCTCGCCGGATCGAGAGATCATCCGCCTGCGGCCATCGATCCTGAGAAAGGCAGAGCAGCTACACCAGCAGCAGTTCCAGTTCCAGTTCCAGTTCCAGTTCCAGTTCCAGTTCCAGTGCCAGCAGCAGCGGTTCGCTGGGAGACTGCTCCCGCAGTACTCACCGAGAAGGCCCCCGAGGCCGACCTTCCAGGGTGGTGTAGCCGACACCAAGCTTTAGGGCGAGCTTTCGATCGCCTAGACTCGCTCCCAGAGCCGACGTAGAGGGGTCAGTGCTGTGTCCTCCCTCTACGCTACGTAGAAGCCTCACCGGGGGATTACAGTCCCAGCGACTGGCACCGAAGGATCATCGTCTCAGCGGGCACGCTCTGCTCACCGCAGCTGATCAACGGTGGAGATCTTCGCAGCGCCATCGAGCTTCTCAGCGCTCCTTCAACACCGCGCCGAGGCAGCAGCTTCACCAGCACTCGCCCTCATCCGAGAGCGCCCCAGCGCTCGATCACCGCTCTTGCAAGGACGCCCAGCACGCAGAGCTTTGACGCAGCCGCTCTTCGATATCGCCTTGTGGCGATAACCCCAAACGCTCCGTGCTTGCGTCAGGGTTATGGTATTAAATAGGTTATAGGGTTAAAGTATTAAGTTCTTGAGTTTGCGAATTACAATTTCATGTAGATACACTTTGACTTATTTAAAAACATTAAAATTTTTTGGATGACTTGATTATCTCTAAACTGCCAAATTTCTATAACGATGGCGTGCAATAGTCGCCTGATAAATGGCGTAAAGTTATTCATGCAAACAGAGAATATTTTCCTGATTGGTAGTAGTTATCTTATTGCAAAATTAAATCGAAATTTGAAAAACGGATCGAGCTATTTCATGCACCTGATAGTCTGAATTATGAATGTGATTTTGCGTATTTCCTATCATGAACATTTGTAATATTTTTTTTTCTTTATACCAAAAACATTACTTGTAATATTTTTATGCCATCATTTTTGTATATATTCTAGAAATGAAATCCTTTCTCTCTCTTTCTGGATAAAACGCAAATATTCTTACCTCAACGAGTGAAAACTTATAAAGCAAACTTTGCAAGTTTCCCCCAACGCAAATGTCTTTTGTATATATCTACAAGCAGGGACACGCTCTTTCCTTTCCTTCAAGAGTCTCGGGATGTTACTCATACATGGTGAAAAGGATAACAAAAAAAAGTGGAGGCGCAGCCGCGAAATAGGGAGAGGCTCCGAAAGAGGAACGAGGGGAAAAAAGTCTGTTATCGAATTTACGATTATAGAGGCCGCAACGAATGGGCCGGCGGGGGAATGCAAAATTTATCGACACGCATTGATGCGCCCAGCTCTCCGGCGAGGGCAAAAAGGAGAGCAAGCCCCCGCCGCGTATACAGGTATACGTGCATGGATTACGCGAGGGAGGCGCGTGTGCAGTGAAAATCCGAGAGGAGAGGTTTTAGCGGGGAGAGGAGGCCAATTAGAATGATGGAAGGCAGAAACTCTCGCGTGGCGGCGGGCCGAATTCCCTCAAGTACCTGGCAAGTACTCTTTGCTACTTGGCTCTCTTTCTCTCCGCGGGAGTGAGGCCGCTGCAGCTACTCGACAAGCAGAGCGAATGTCTTGGCGTGCACAACGTGTTGCAGGTGCTAAAGTGTGTTGAGAAGACGACCAGAGAGCGCGTGTCGAATTTATGCTGCACGTGGCTTATGTAAGCCAGCTCTGCGACGAGTTTCTTCGCGACCTTGATCGAGCTTTCTTTTAGACCGGCTTTCTCACTTCTTTTCCCCCTATATATAGTTGCGGTGCAAGTGTGAAATTATTTGGATACGCGTTGATTGATATATATTAATAAAAATTGCGGACTAGATGAACCTTTGAGAAGTTAGGATAATTATTTCTGGGAAAATTAGTAGCTATGATAAATCGGTAGATTACAACCCTCCGCGCGGCTGCTATCGACTTTCGGAAGTCATAAATGTACTTCGCCCTCGCAAATGGCAGCCGTTAATGGCATTCTTTTATTTTTTCCTCTTGCTAGCGTCCCAAGGACTCGCGTGCTTTTGCATCTGTGCGGTCATTAAGTACATTTTTCACGAACGCGAATCGGCTCGAACGCCGATAATTAGTGAAATATTCCATCGCAAATAACAGCCAATAAATTACAGCACTCGGCTTTATTGTACATTCGCTACACACAGCTGAAACAATCTCCCCCTTCCCTCCTCTCTCTCTCACTCTCTTTCGTGTACTCGAAAATGCACTTCGCAAATGAAGTTCGCTGTTTTACGATAATGGTAATTAGGCGGAGCGCCATTACGTTCGGTAGCGCCAAACTTTTCGGATAAACAAGCGAGCCGTGCAGAGCGAGGGAGGAAGAGATATAGAGTGAGAGTGGCTATTGGCAAACGAGCTTGCTCTCCGAGAGACAAATTAAAGAATGAGAGTGTAGCTATATAATATATAAAGAACGCAAGAGGTCAGTGAGCGCGCGCGCGCGAAAACCGGTTATATTCCTCAGCCGCGCTAGCGTGGAGATGCCATAGTAGGCCAGCTGAAATAATAGAGCGGCAGAAGAGAGACGAGAGACGAGCTCCAGTGTACAGTCGCGAAAGAGAGAGAGAGAGAGAAAGAGCCATCAAGAGAGCGGAAGAAAGGCAGAAAAAGAAGGGAGAAAGAGAGCGAAAGAGAGCTGGAGAGAGAAGCGCGTCGCCTTTAAAGAAAGCGCAGACTTTCCAGAGCGAGTTCCTTATACCGGCGTGAGAGTCGCTCGATACCCAACGGTGCGCGCGAGCGAGCCCCGAGCTTAGTCGGGGATTAAATGTTCAGCTTTTGCAATCTTCTTCCTACGCCTCACTCTTGCTCTAGCCAGTCTCTTTCGCCGTTCCTCGCTTGCTGCTCGCGCGAGCTCAAGCCCCGAGCCTTCCTGTATCTGTACTCCACAGCGCTGTCGTCAATTCGTCCAAGGCACACCGCGGCTGTAGCCGAGAAAAATCCATTTACTCGCGGAAGTCATTTCGAGAGCACTCGCCCCTGCTGCAACGAGAATCTATTTGTTTAGACCTCGCCGCTGCCAGTGCCGCAGCGCCCTAATCAAGACTGATGGCTCATTGATCCGAGAGGAGCTCTGCGCGCAGCTCTCGCGATTCAAAGCGATCCACTGAAAAATTCGATGCGCAAGGACAGAGCCACCTGCGCGCATTTTTCCCAATCCGGCGAAGCGTATTTTCCGATCGACAGCTGCACTCAAGCTCTCAGCTACACGAATGGATTTTAAACAGTGTAAAAATAAACGCAAGCTTGGCTTAATAGACATACAAACACGCGCGGGCCTAGCCGAAAAATCAATTACTGGCCGATTGCGCGAAAACTAAATTTCAGGGGTTGCAGAGAAAAAGCATTGGATCGCTGATGCGTCCGCGCGTGGCCGCGCTGACACCGATGCGCCGCTCGAAGCTCACTCGTCCGCGCTGACGCACCCTCAAAGGGGTGCGAAAATAAAATTGAAATTCGCGTGCCGCGAAAGTGCGCATGCAAATTTCAAGTGGCTGCGTTGAAAATCGAGAGCGCGCACCCGAATTTTCGCATTATCTGCTGATTGCGAACAAACAGACGGCGTTTTCCCTTGAAAATAACGGACCAAAAACTGGCTTATCCTATATGAAGAGAGGTAGCGAGAAAAAGCGAGAATTCCAGCGGTCCCCTTGGCACGCCTGGTCAATTTGTGTCAGCGCTCGCGCGCGCGACTGTTATCATACGCTTGCCGAGAACCCACGAAATATTCGAGGTGTTTGATACCGGTTGCATACACGTGTCACATTCCAAGTGGCACGATTAGCCGCGCGTGCAGAGCCGCCTGCTCTCGCGCTCTGCGAAATTCACAGAAGAGCCTCTCGACAAACTTTTCGAGCCGCGAGCGCTCCGACGCCTCCTCTCCCGCAATGTGTAGATGTATATGTATATAAAGTCTACGCCGAGAGGCTGCCACCCGCTCTTTTTGCCCTGTAAGCCGCACATTGTTGCGCGCCCTCCTCCGTCCCCGACTAAAAACTCGTGCGCTTATCCCCCTTTTTTAGACGGCTTCTTAAAGGCTTTGCTTATGATAGCCAAGGCTAAATAAAACACTTATTATTATTACGCATAAACGTCGTTGAAATTTCAATGAATCATCATTCTACACAGAATTCGTTCCATCAAACTTACATAAAAACACGTGCTTGCGAAAAACGAACAATCATAAATCAACTTTGGCCAAAAAAATTTAATTTAATCTAAATCCTATTAGGTTTTCCCAAAAAAAATTCATTAAAATCTAAATCCTTCCTATTTGGTCTATATTAGAGGACTGCTGGTTTGATTAAAAAATCTTATTCCTAAAAACAGAATTAATTAGAATATAATAGAAACGTTCAACTTTCGAAGTTTAATTTAACTCTTTGTTTACATAAATAGCATTATCTTATCGGTTTAGATTGAATAAACAAAGTTTATTCCAAGATGACATGCAAATTTTCAATTTAAGTTAATAGACAAATATATATAATAGTTTATGTAAAATATAAGTCTTACAGTGTCAAACATACAAACTATTTGTACAATATAAATTAGGAAATACCATATAAAGTGTAAAATTAACACAATTTATTTTATTTAAATTTACAATTTTGTGTGAGTCGATCAGGCCTGATGTCACACATTTGTATAAATGTAATAGCTGCATAAAAAATATGGTAATTGTTTTATCTAATTTCGAATTCTAAAAAAGTTTCTATTGATCATGAAATTTTTTATGAAAAAAATTGTAATATTCGATACAAGTGCGAAAAAGTTCATTCTCGCACGAGATCCAGTTTTTCGTCCGAGTGATAGTTTTGCGTATGGTGTGCGAGAATAGTGATTTTCAATGCAAATGCGAGAAAGTGGCTTTAATCTTGTAGAATCAGGCTTGCTTTGCTTGAGAGGAAATGTCTACACAAACTTAAAATCACTTTTTCGCACTTGTCGTATTTTTGTACTTTACCAAAAAATATTAGTTGGGTTGGTTGCTAAAAAATTATTTTAATCTCGCGTTAACCTTTTCCCCTGGTTTTTCTCGAGTGAAAATCTAGACACAGTTTAAAATCGCTTTCTTACCCTGCAAATTTTGACACTTCGTATGCAAAGTTTGGTTTTGCACATGCGTCAATAAAAAGCGCAAATTAAAACAAGCTTCCTGCTCAACCAGTCAAAAAAAGAAAATAATAATAATAATAATAATAATAATAATAATAATAATTTATAAAATTCAATTTCGTTAAATTACATACTATATATATTCAACCTGATTTTTTAATAATTTAATACGCATTTAGTGTATTTTAAATCAATTAAATACAAAGTTCGTATTCTTTTAATATTTACACGATAAATATGAATTTTATTTTACCTCGTAAAAAATTCAACATAAAATTTTTATATTTCGGTTATTTACCCCAAATCAAATATGTATCTTAGACGAGATTTACTACACTGGTGAAAAACTATATGATTATGAAACAGCTTTTGCGCTTTATGCATTATATAATGATTGTAAAAATACACGAGATAGTGAAAACAAAACAGCCATAAATCGCCGAGTAACAATTTATTTGGATACGCAAAAAGCATTATGGGTTTTACTTTTTTCTACATCCCCTTAATGAGTCAATGTTCCAGGTATCCTCTAGGCAGTATCGGTGTAATTGGGTTATATCTGGTCAGGGGCCATTATAAAAGAAGGCACATTATCCTTTTTAAAGGGCCTGTTTAAGCCTGCGAGCACACTCAAAGCTCCGGCAGCGTGTGCACTGCAAAGCTTACACCGGATTGACCCACATACGTTTCTCTATGGCGGCATTAATGTAATGGATGGATTCGCTCGCGGCGTTGGCGCTATAATATTTCGTACGCGTGTAAATTAATGAATCTTCAACTTGGCATTTCACATCATCAAACACAGAGCCACAGAGGGCGAGAGAATGCGTATATTTCGCGCCCGAGACCTTTGACCTTAATCCGTGCCATTACGCTCGCCGCACTCGCCAAAAACTCTATGTAGCCCCGAGTCATTAGCCGGCAGCGAAATTTGAATCTGAAATAAAATTTTATTAAAAAGCAGGTAAAAGGAACGTTGGAACTTGTATGACGCAGGGGAAATAACGCGCCAGTGCGCATGCATGGTTTGCGTGACGGCTGTGAAGAACGAGGTGCGGAAGCGAAAAATATATATACGTATACACGTGAATATTGCGTGCCTTCTTCGGATATTATAGACGCCAGCTGAGCTTGCGGCGCGCGCTCCTTTACCTTTTCACTCTGTACACTGAAGCCATTAACCTGCTCTCGTATAAAAGAGACTGGACTGTAGCTCTCGCCTCTCGACAGAGACGATCTGCATTTCGAGTGCTGCGCAAGCGACACAGACATCAAAATCGAGATGCGCATCGAAATATTTCCTGCTACTCGCCTGCGAAAGAGATATACTTTCAAGTGGAAAGGCTTCCATTTCCGAGCTGTGTACGTATATTATGTGTAAACATGAGTATATTTAGTCCCCAGGCTCAGTATATCTTTTGTACGAAACTTGAGAAGATTACATGCCACAGTGGCAGAGCTATAGGAGCTTTTATCGAAGAAGATGTAAGCTCACGAGTACATGGAATGAAACTTGTCAAAACTTGATTGTGATAAAGCCGATTTGCTTTTTTTTCCCCACATTTCTTACCTTTTTTACATTTATTTATTGTACTTTCACTTCAATGACCTTAGAGACATTTTTGCAGCGTTTAGAGGGCCGAGCTTTGATAGATTGCGCCAAGCGTATCCTTTACGTTGCTGACCTTCAAAGGTATTCGCAAGTCACCAAAGATAATCTTCATGATATAGATCACTGGACAATCATAGCGCGAGCAGTGTCAGCGTGGAAGTTTCTGAAAATGTTCTACACCTCAATTTCGAGAAAATAAAAACTATCAATTTCGATTGAAATTGTTATGTTAATCAATAGTTAGCAATAGAACACTTACCCCTGGTATGATATATGCCTTTCCTGCGACCTATTGATTAATACTGCGTATATTTAGGTGCAAAACAATATTTACAGACCCTTTTTCAACAGTGCAATTAACTTCGTTATCGTACGGATTCGAAAATAAAAATTGTAAGGTATTAATGTACTAAAACGTCCTTTTTTCCATCTGTATATTCTGTTATAAATTTAGTTCTATTGGCTGAATTTCAATTGTGTATAGAGTCATTATAAAACTCTGGTATTAAAAGAAAACTCGTTTAATTTAATATTAAAGAGAAACTTTACGGCAGGGCTTTTTCGTAAAGCTTTCTATGTGATGAAACAAATACTACACCTTTGAAGTCCTAATTGAAAAAATAAAGCCAGAACTTTAAGACCCCTAGCTTAAATTTCATAGGATGCTGTTCTTTCTATGAAGAAAGGATGTGAGCCTAAAATCGTTTAGATAGTTGGGAACAACTAATCTTCAGAATTCGCTGGCTATCACTTTTAAGTCGACATTGAGCAAAAATCTATATAAAAAATTAACACTAAATTGTGATTTTATTTAAAAATTTTCTAATGAAGTCTATTGAGACTGTTGATAAGACTAAATACAATATATTGTAGAAAAAATATTTTTAAAATAAAAATTTTGTGCAAATAAAAATCTATTATATACTATACCATTACATTCAAAGAGAAAAACCTATGAAGATCTTTTAAGTCAGTGTACGTGCGTTTTTTTTGTACGAGCAAGTGAACGACTGTCGTATTCATCAAAATGGAGAATGGAATTTTTTTTCTTCCTTTTATTGATATGGATCATCTAGTTTCTCTGTATAAGCTGAAATTCTTCAATTTATAGTTGAAAGTATAGAAAATATTGAAAATAGTTCGGTATATTTTTTAATTAAGTAAAAGCTATTTCACGATTTATTTTCTTTAACCTAATAGCGTATGATATGTAAGGTTTTTTTTGGGATTCCACTATATCTATCACTATCATCTATTCACTATCTCATCCTTTATTTAACAAAAAAAAAAAAAAAAAGAAATAAATAAAATAAAAAAACAGTGAGAGTAGAAATAACGTCCAATCTATCGTTAGATTCCATATACACTGCGAAAATAACATTTTTATTAAACATAAACTTGGGCTTAACCCTATGATGAATCTAAAAATTTGTAAACGTATTAGACTATCCACATGTTTAATAACAATTTTATTGCGAAATTCAGTCGGCCTAAAGAACGATGATCGGTTCGTTTGCAAAAAAAACTGTAATGTATATTAATAAAAAATAAAAATCAATCATGTATGTTACCTAAGTAATGTATTGTTCTACTATGTTTATATAAAATTTGATTCTTCCATCTCTTTAGATCGAATTTATATTGCAGTAAAATTGTTATTAGATCTATACATAAAATAAAATTTTTACAGACCATAAATAATACATAATATAACAAGAATTATTTTTTGTAAAAGTATCTAATAAAAATCAGACTAGCGGCCGGTTTGTAAAGATACTTAATTCGAGTATAGATTTTGTAATATCACTATATTATTATTATACATTGTATTAGATTGAATATAAGTTAATAATGACTCGCTAACAAGTCAACGCTGAACACCGAAAGTTAAAAGTGACTTACAACTAATCTTCCTGCTAGTTAACAGTATTTTTTACTTATAATAATTATACACGATTATGCACTTTAAAATGATATAATTAATACGGGATTGAAAATCATTGTTTATGGAACTTATATCTTAATTCGTTGCTCTGAATCGGCTCTAGCTTTATTAGAAGGAATTATATAAAATGTTAAGTAAGTTGGGTGAGCAAATTCAGTATTCGCCACTATTTCCAATTCTTTAAATACAAATATAAAATACATATTGTAAAATGTAGTATTATAATGTAGCAATATTTAGCGCTTATTTATGAATTATATTTGTCATGCTTCTTACATCAAACTTAATTTAAATTAATAAAACTAGACAAATGTATACATAAATAGGATTAAAAAATTTATTTAAAATATTGTTAAGTTTTTATATCAAGTTATCGCCCAATAAAATGTACTAATTCTAAATTTTGCAAAATGTTTTTAACGATTGAGGCTAAGTGTCTCATAAAATCGAAGTTTAAGAGAAGCGTTTAATCGTAAAAAGTATAGCTCGGTAGCAATGAACCAGTGCTAGTTCGATTTCTCCCCGCAACAAAAAAAAGAAACTTTTCTGCGTGACAGGCTTTACAATAAAAATGAACAAGTTCATCATACATCTATAAAATAAAATTGATTTTGTGGACGAAAAAACCTTGAAGTAAAAATGGCGTTGGACTATCTTAAAGACGATGGAAAAAATTTAGTCGCAATTGAAACAAATGAATTGTGCTCCACGATAAGAATCACCCATATACTGTCGAGGAATAGAGTGAGAGAGAGAGAGAGAGAAAAGCTTTCGCGCTCAAGATCCCTTATTTCCTCAAGTTGAGTGAACCCGAGGAGATGCAGAGCGGCAAAGGACTGGTTTCATAGAAAATCAATTCCATGGCTTTCCCTTTTTCCTGTTGGCGACGAGTGCCTTCTTCAAGCTTCATCAAGATCTTCTTTTGCAGGCCTGAAATTCAATATTCCTCAATGCGGCCCTGGGGGACCCTAGCTCGCGCCTATCACCGCCGAAACGCTCGCTCGGCTTATAAACACCAAACTAAACTCGCCGAAATTTTATTAAAATCTTGCCTCTTCGTTTAACTTGCGACTTTCGAACAAAGGAGCATTTATCAAATTAAAGCTTAAAACTCCTTAAAATAAGCAATAAAATTGACAATTTTTAGAAATTTATGTATTTTTATTATAAAATGCTAACTTAAACTTAACACAAATTTTAAGAAAAATTATATTTTTTAAAATAATAGTAACATAATATTTGTTATTACATCAAATGTATATATCAGATATTTCACGTAGTATTACTTTACATTTTTTTAAAAGAAATGCATCAAAAATATTTCAAATTAAAAATGTTTTTCATATTATTTTTAAAGCATATTCGTAGCAACGTACATTGATGTGCAACCCAAAACAAAGATTACAAAAAATAAAGCACGGACGAATTCTAAAATATCGATATTTACTTTTTCCAAATAAATTGCTTTATAAAGCGTAAAATTAATTGTTTTACTTCAAAAATTTTAAGTAATAATAGACCATTTATTTTTAAAAATTCTTTTCATATATAGGGATTATATTTTCCAGAATCTTTATCGAGTAATACTATTTCATCCAACATTAAAAAGTCGAAAATTCAATGAACTCTCGTTAGGATTATTTAATTCGAGACCGCTAACTGAAAAAGTTAGCAAAGAATAGGAAATATTTTAATTGATCGTGCAACTATTAAAATTTAACGATCCAAGTTAAATTTAATGCTCATTCGCGCGATTGCTGGCACGCGCAGTGTTAGAACACGTTTAAACTCTCTTAAACGAAATCTCTGGGGGCTTTAAATGTTGATTTATATCAGGGACGATCGAACTGCCGTACGCGCGAAAATCGTGCGCTGCTCCTCTATAGCCGCTTGAATGCGTATATTTATCGGCTAATAATGTCGTTAAATAAGAGTACTCAAAATCCCATACATTACGATCGGCCTCGTCCCTCGTAAATTTCCGCATCCGCAATATTAATATAATTAATCTATCGTAAAATTTTCTCGAAGCGATATATTTTTCCCCGGGATTTAGCCCCGTCGCCTCCCCTTTCTCCATTTGAAAATGCAAACTCTGCGCACGCTGCAGCGGGAGAGAGAAAGAGAGAGTCATAAAATTTTTCCGGTAGCTGCGTCTCCCAGTGGCCCTCAAGAGAGAGCGGGAGAAAAGCGAGAGGGTAAGCGAATACTGTTTCGAGTAGATAAAGACGTAGTCGTCGGGCAAAGAGCGGACGGCCAAGCCAGAAAGAGAGCGGGCCACGCGCGCCGAGATACAGGGAAAATCCGGAGCAAAGCCACAACGATGAGACCCTGAGATAGCGCGCGCGCGCGCTATCTTCTCGTTTCATTCGCTCTTGCTACGATCGAAATTACGACGGAAACACATACACACGCATGGGCTCCTGTTTTTCCAGCGCTTAATATCGGAGCCAAAGGATCTAACCTAATCCAGTCACGACGAGCCCCCTGCCCCCGCCTCTATTTAAGAGCTCCGAGAAGAAAAACAAAAAAAATGCTCTAACCGAGCGGAACTCTGGCGTAATAGTTTCTCGCTCCATCGACACGCGCGCCCGTCAATGAGTTTCACTTACACGTACTTTCAAGTCGAAAAACAAGCTGAAATTGGCGCACTTTCGCGCAAAGTTCTGCGTAGGGTTTTAGGGCTGGCAGCGATCGAAGCGAGATCTTAAGCGATTTATAACTGGGCGGCAGAGAGCGGGATTCAATAATTGCGTTACTCGTCGCCTGGCGTCGGCTGGCAAAGTAAAGCGGCAAACGTCCCACGACTTGCAGCCGTGAAATTAGCTCGCTCGCCTCGTTTTCCAGCTTAACGAGCCCGCCGGCAGACATACGCTCTCTTTGAGTTAACTTGTTGTTCGCGGGGCCGCGCGCTGGCGACGAATTATACGCGTCTTTCGCCGGAAACTTGGCCAATTCGGCAAGTTCGAAGAGCTGACTCGGCGGAGAACTTTATCCTGTCCGAGAGCGTCCGAAATACATCGGAAGGGAGAAAGAGAGAAAGTTTCAGCGTAGGGAGCAGCGCATTAGCATAGAAAGCGCACTTTTACGCACGCTTTTCCGACGCTCTAACTGCCGCTGCCCTCTTTTTCCAAAGACGTTTTTACCTCATTAACAGCTCTCTGGCTTTCGCGCTTCTTTTCCTTTCAATCGCTCAGCTTATATATATTATCGTCTTTGTTATGCGCGCGCTCTTGGGGTAGAGGAAGTTTACTGGCGGTAAGAGCCCTAGTTCACGTTGCCGGGAGTGTTACGTATGCGGAATGCCATTATACTTTATATTGGCTACGATTATCGGTAATGATGGAAATGTATTTCGCTTTTTGTTGAATCAATGATTTCTATGAATTGGAATTTTTGATTTGATGGAACCTTCGATTTATTTGAATTCATGAAATCTGATTTTTAGCGTGCTAGGAATAGATTAGTGCAAGTTTCCATACATTAAATATAACGTAGTAATTAAGTTTAAAATACTTTTTTATTAAAATTTACATTATTGAGTTAGGAGTACAAAAATCTAGTCTGCATGTAACGTTCTTTTTTGCGTCGTTGAAGTGCAAACTTGCAAACTGAAGCGACGCAGTCGTTTTTCAAATTTAATAGCACAAAGCTCTTTACGCAATATTTACATATTCACGTCTGCATTTACGTAAATGTATTGTAAGTTTAAACTGCAGTAGGAAACTATGCGAAATTTGCATACAATTTTGTCAAATATGACTGAGAGTCTATTAGCTTGTAATTGTTTGTTATTTATGTAAAATAGCAATATGTTTAAAATAAATATTTAAAAACGAAGAAAAAACTAGTTATGAAATAAAATTGTTGGTCTATTATTTTATGGACCAAAAAATGCATTTGTATATTCAATTTACGGTAAGATTACTAAAAATCTGGTTAAAAAATCAAATTAGTATCTAATTATATTATGTAGTTATTAAATTTGTGGCAATTGATTAGGTTTAGTTAGAGCTTCTTAGCTAACCAAAGCAAATTGAAGCCCCTTGAATGTAACAAGAGGCATAAATCCTTAAAATGAAAGGTGCAGCAAGCAAGCAGCAACTCGCGCAGTGGATTGTAGATCAAGCTATTAGAAACAATGAAAGCCCGATTGGCAGTATAACGGCTCCGGCGGCGGCGGCGGCGGCCAAGAGCCCATCGATTTAAGTGTGAAAAGCAGATAGAGGAAGGGGAGGGCCGAGCGGCGCGAAAGCGAGCGAGCGAGCGCAGACTCGACGGAATTCGCTCAGGAAATTGAGCCCTTAATCCGGAAACGTCTATGGAAATAACAGTAGTGCGCCCGCGCGTGCCGGGTAATCAAGCGAGACTAGCCGAGTCGGCCATTATGTTGGCGTGTGCGCTGCACTCGGCCGGCTCATCACTGGGAGGAAGCCACTCGGAAAAGCTCGGAGCAGGCTCTAGCTACGTGAGCGCAGCCGAGCGCTGTTTGCTCCCTTCTACGGCTCCACTCTCTCTCGCTCTCTCTGTGTGACGCGTGCCGCCCATCAATCGCCCTCCCCTGCATCTCGCCCGAAAACCGATCGGTGAGCCGCGAATCGCTTGAAACATTTTCCGGGGATCAAACTTCAAACTCATATAGTGTTCTAATGTTGGATTGAGTGCGCGGCCTATATAGCCATGACGAGGGTGGACCGAAATTTCTATGTGACTGATCGAATGAGTCGCGCAACGCTGGCTTTTTTAGTCACCCTTCTTGGAGAGGATAATTTATGAGATGCTTTGGCTACTGAATTTTCGATGTTATAAATCTCGCCGATGTAATAACCAGGTGGACGTTGCTTTCGAGAGCTGGAGCTTGTCCGTTGTTTATTATTTCTTTTTTCTCTCCAACTCAATAATTTACTCGTCTGTGTCATTTTTTATCTACTGATGCTGGCGATATGCGCGAATCCATGATTTTTCAGCCATTTTTTTGGCTCATAAATTTCATCGCGGAATTTCCACGCTTTTCGCCCGTACAGCGACAACGAGAGTACGGGCATTCGAAGCATGCGCCGAAGTGGAAATAGACTTCTCAAAATATATTCTATAGCGAATAAAGGTCAAAGGGAAAGAGAGGGAGAAAGGAAAGAGGATTCATTTTCATGCTCGTTAAATTCTCATGTACATTGCATGCATGTTCGTAAGGCCCCGGAGTATGGGGTAAGTCGTTTCGTCTACTCTTGGTATCTCGCCCAACAGCTGTAATGGAAAACCAACTTTACGGCCCTATCGGGAATCCAAATGATGATTTAGGTGCTCCCAGTGAAAACACAAAGAATGAGAAGTGAGTCCTTTAGGATATATTCGCATTACATCCCTTTACTAGCCCCCTCTGTATAATGTTCTCTTTGTCGGGCTTAACTTCTCGCTCGCTCGCTCTTCCCACATTCTCTTCTTCTCTCTCCTCTCTACGGCTCATTTTCAATCCCCTCTTTCTGTTTCTAGAAAACATGGAAATTTCTTGTGCTCCAAAAATTCTTATTCTAATTTTACTTACAGCAAAGTTAGATTGCTCATAGTAAATATACCTCATAATGATAGACAAGCTTATTCGTGATTTGCGGCAGCAGACTAGCAAATCGACTGCCAGTCAAGTCGTAAGCGTCTTTCGATTTCAAAACCTGTCAATTTAATAGCTCGCATATATATTTCATCTTTCCATAGATCTAGTTCACGAGACTCGCAGGTGTGCCGGCATTTAAATCTCGATTTAAATTGCCCTTGAGAAGTTTAACGAGAATACAGGCCGCACTGGTCTCTCTTCCTCTCTACATATATATATACATTCGCCTCTATAATAACCCTGGGGATTTCGTGGCCGCATATTTCTCCCGTTAGTATAACTGCGAGCTATTTCTTTGGCCCCGCTCTTTTTTTTATTCATTTTATTTCCTCGAAAGTTTATTTGCGAAGTGGATTTGCGCGCGAGCGAGCCCCGTCGTTTTTCACGAAATGACATCAGCCGTCGCACGGCCGCGCGCGGGCCAGCGGCTTCTATGCAAATGTTCATTTATCCGGCGGCGTATAAAATAAAGTGTACGTTTCAATTGGCGAAATCGGCGGGCGCGCGTGCGCCTAAGTGCAAAATTTCATCCGCCGTATAAATAAATATCAATTCGCCGACTGAGCAAATCGTGCGCGCTCGCTCGCGTATTGACCTTTTTTTTGCGCGCTCGGTCACGCCCTTGCGTGTGGATCCGTACGCCGCAGCTGCGCGGCAAACTGCAAATCACTAAGCCGGAAATAAATCCGCTCTCGCGCAGGGAGCGGGAAAAAAAAAACGTTCGGCCCGTCCAATTTTCCTGGGCAGCGAATTCGTTGTGTTTCGATTACGGGAAAAGCGTTGCGCGTTACCGGTAACATTAATTACGCTATTTTTGTTTTCCCCAGGCTGCCGACAAAAAGTTAATCTCTCGCCGCCGGGATAAAAAGCATTATGCAAAATTCAATCTAGACGTGAGCCGCGGATGGGAATGATAGCTTGTCCATTTTGGGCGTACAACAAAAATTCGTATGAGTTGATTTTGTATTCTGAGCGTTGATTAAACTCACTCGAGCTTTATAACATGATAATGCAGACCAAAAGTATTTTGCTGATTGCAAAGTCAATGAAAATATTAACTTCGTATTGCATCTATTTGCACGTGGATGTATTGTGTTCAGCAGGTCTGATCTCATAGAGAAAGGATGCGCGTCATCATTGTTTTTTATTCCGTTAAAGCACCATGCGCGGCTTTAATTTTGTGTTGTTAAAATTATTATTTGGCTCTGACGCGTGTCTAGAGCTTTAACGTTAGGTATGCAAATAACCCGTTTCAAGCGAGATAAATGAAAAACGTTCCCAGAATCATGTGTTTAGAAAGATAACATTTTGTCGTCGGAAAATCAACAACATTCTAGTTTGTTGACTGATTCAATTTTTGTTAGTAGTCAGTGGTATTTATAAAAGTACTGCTTTTAGATTAAAATTTTATTTATTCAATTAATCTCATCCTTAACAAAGAAAGAGGTTTATATTTTTTTAATAACCTTATAATAGAAAATTAAATAGGCCTTAATTAGTAAGTTTAATTAGTAAGCTAATTATGAATATAATTTTGATTATAAAGCAGCTCCTAATTGGGCTCTAGTTACAACTTAAAAAAATTTGAATTTTATGTTCTAACGAATGAATTCAAAACAATTAGGAAAATTTGCTCTACGAAGTTAATTATTAGTATTATCAGGTTTAATAAATATCCTAATATATAAATCATTATATTTTAAAAATAATTTTGTACATATCTACGTAATTCGCATCCATAACCGTAAACAACACCCAAAACAAGCGAAACAAGCTCAGTGGTGCACGAAATAAAAGACGATTGCAGAGCGTAATTGACGGAAAGCGAGTAGCCGAAGGCCCTGGCTCAACGCTTGCTCTAATCGGAGCTCGCGGCGCGCAGCTCTGCATTATATTTGCATTTCGACGTATGTCTTATGCGTCGACGTTGTCGGGCTTGCGCAGGCCCCTCCCCTCTCCAAGCGCGAGCACGCGGCATGAAGCGCGAGCCACGAGTGCGTGGAGTGACTCCAATCGAATCGCGACGATTAATTGGCTGCGATCGGATTGCGGAAATTGATTGCTCTGTATATATAGGCTCTGGCAAGCGGCGGCGGCCGGTGGGGAGAGCGCGAAGCTACAGGGATTCCTCTCTCTCTCTCTCTCTCTCTCTGAGTATTCGGTAACGCGACTCTGTTACGTACGAATAATTATTGCGCGCAGAACTCGTCGTAACTCGTCGTCGGAAAAAGGCTAAAAATTAACGAGCCGCTCAGAGGGTTCGCGCGTCATTGCCCGGGTTATTCATTAAACCGGCAGCTTTATTGAAATAATCGCTGGGAATTTCGGCGCGACAGACAGGCCCTCGTTATTTATATTATAACGCGGTCGCGCGCCGGCGAAATTCCCTCGTTATCATAGCACCCGGAGCAGAAATATCAATCGCGCCGCTCGATCCGAGCCCTGCAACACACGCATAACACACAAAACGAAAAAAAGAGCAAACCCGAGCAGCTAGGGCAATCGAATGTATATAGATCGCAGCTGGCAAATTGATCGCGCCTGTGTCTGGATGTTTGCGCGCTCTCAGGCCGATTGTCGCTGATTCGAATAAATCATTATATAATGCGCGATCGGCGCAGCGGAGGCCTGCATAGATCAAAATCCGCGCCCGCCGCCGCTTCACTGCGCGCGCCTGTATTCCGCGGAGAGTTTAGCAGCTCCCTCGGCTCTCTATATCTCGTTCTCTTGGCCCCAGCTCCCCCTTTGCTCTCTCGCCTCTGTGTGGCTGTCTAGCCACGTGATTTGTGACGAAGTCGTACTCACTACACACTGTGCACTGCTCGAGAAATGTACCCTCGTCACGGATGTTAATGTGGCACCGATAATTAAAGGCTCGCTCGCGATTGGTTTTAAAGAATACGAGATAAATTCCTCGCTACCGCTTGGCGTGTTATTAGTTTCAGAATTGTTTGTCGCTGAATGAATTATGATTGAAATAATAGTGCTAGTTTCTCCAAAGTTTACAGTATAAATACTTGCACTGTACGAATGAGGATACTTGGACAAAATTACCTTCGAGTGTTATTTACTTGGCTCAAACAGATAAATGCGCTGGGATCTCGAGGTATTCTCGTTGCTTCATTGAAAAAGCCCAGCTAAACGTCCATTTGTAGCCGCTCAGAGTCGAGAGTGCATATCTAGAGGGAATCGCGCGAACGAGATCGACAGGCAGTTCGCGGGACGTTTTATGCGTCGCTGAAGGCTGCCGCTGCTTTGCAAGTTCACCCCTAACGCATGCACACACACAGAGCCCCGAGCTCAGGGGCGAGAGACGAATTTTCGAAGAGGCTCGCTTTGATCTCCTCTGTGTGTCGAGTGCTTTTCTATATCGAGAGCCGCCGAGCCCCTCGCGACCTCCCCAATTCGCTTTCGCCTGGCGCGCGAGAGCACAAGCCAGCCGCGCGCGGCCAACACTGCTCGTTGAATGTTTGCCTACACGCGAGCGCCCGCCCTGTTTAACTCCGCTTTTTTGCTACTAGACTGCACCCCTCTGCAATACTCGAGGGCTAATTCCAACAGATCGCGATTCTTTGCTTATGCGCTAATGAAAATGCTGGCTGTGGGCAGAGCTCTCGTGGACCGTATAGATGACCGTGTCTTTTGGATCGTGGAATTGATCCTGCTTTCTTTTAACTAGTATATAGAGTGCTGTTATGGCGATTATTTTAACTGATCTTTATTAGTTTCTTTATTGTGAATAGACATGAGTTTTGCATGGTTTTATTTACGTTGCTTTTCACACACGTAGCACGATCTAAGTAGTCACTACCGGCTTTGGTCGGACCAAGAAGATACAATTTTCGTTTACTTTTGATTTCTTAAAGTACTTTAACATGTACAGTTATTTAACTGTAGGATAGGATTTATGATATAGTATTTCTTTACCGATAACTCATTCTTTGACATATAGGGTTACAGATGGCGTGTGATTGATCTTTTTTCCAACAGTGACCTACATGACAGGTTCAAGTATCGTTTAATTTTCAGCGATAAAAATGTCACGAGAAAATCGATAACTCTTTTACCAGGCATTTTATTTCACATACTTTTCTATAATAATACTTTAATATTAATTTTAAACTGTCTTGATGTAGTTGCTTTTGTAGTAAAAAATGTGTCAAGGAATTTTTGTTGTTATCTATTTTATTAAAATTTTTTATCAAAAAGTCATTTTTAAAACTTAATCGAATTAAATTAATCAATAGCTTAAAGCGTTCGAGCGTACAACCGTCTGCATTCGAAACAGTTTATTTGCGAAAAGATAAGTGCCTTTTTACTTTACTTGGCGGCACCCCTTAATTACTTCTGCTACAATAATTCAGCGCGAGTAGTCAGTAAGCAATGAGCGCAAATGGAAAGTATTTCCGTCATCTGAGAACTTGACACCCTTAGCAAGTTCAATTGAACTTCACCATTCCGTTTCAATGAAATTCTATAGCTTGAAATAACGATGTATTCCTTTCGACCTTCTTGAGCATTAAAATAATTATTTGAAAATTCAATGTCACGCTATTTGCACTTTCTTTTCGATTTCACTTTTATAATACAGCTAAATTTCCAATCACTCGTGAATCTTATTCGAAATCCAACGACCAATAAATATGTAATTAACTTTGAAAATCGATTTTCCTCCTAAATAACTTTAGCTCAGCTGATGATGCTCATTATCATTGAAATATTTAACCGGAAAAGATTAAATATTCTCGAAAAGCCACATCTGCGCGAGAGAGCATGAGAATCGAAAAGGAGAGCATTCGATTAAGCCCGTTAATATATATAACAGGGGTCCTCGTGAAAATGTGCATACACACAGACACACACATGGACACATATGCAGAGTGTGGATACACGCGCGTCAAAGTGATCAGGCCGCAGGCGAGTGTGCAGCCGCTGGAAATTAGAAAATCAGTTTATAGCCCGACTGTGCGTGCTCACTCTCGATTCCGTGTGTGCATAAGCACACATCATTTGCGCTCGATGAACAATCGAGATGAAATCCGGCGCTGACGTCGTCGCGAGAGGGAAGGAGCAATGTTGTATCGAGCAATTATGAGATGCGACAGCTGGCAATTTGAATCGGTAATGAGTAAATCAAGTAAGTTGGAGAAGCGCTAAGGAGGCCACAGCTGCTTCGAGGTATACCCTAGCACTCCGTCAAATTACAGAGATATATACTCCGCGGAAAGTGCGCGCACAAGCGGAACTCGAGACCGAGTTTCAACGCGGATGTACATAATTAGCATGTAGCCGAACACTGTTTCACAAACGTTAATATCTTTGTGTTAATTCGCCGCGATTTCGGCGAATCCAGCTCTCTACACACATCGCAAAGTGCCAATGACGTATCGGTTGCGTTCGCAAGCATGACTAATGAACGACGTCCTTTCTCCACCCCCACCGCGCCTCGTAACCCTATAGTATTCTCTGTTTGCTGTGTCAGCGCGCGAATTTATGCGTATGTACCTGCTCGTCCTGTATTTTTTCAAATAATATTATACGAGCACTCGAACGTGATAACCTGCTACTTTACATCTATTGATGATACAGCGAGTCAATATTGTCCCATTTATCAGTCGATCTACTATATAAGCGAACTAATTATTATTTTGACAGAGTTACGTGTAATGTTCACCTGGGGCTGTGATAATTTCACTTGAAATTGCTTCCATAATGTGCTTCGAATATGTAATAAGTACAGGAAATATTAAGAAGTCCACAAGGAATTCATATTAGCACTTTAAAATTTAGTTTTAAATATTTTATTTTTATTTATTATGCGTTCTGAATTTAATTTGAAATAAACTGCATTCCAAAATATTAGATCTCATGACTTCATTCTTCTAGCGATTATATTATTCAAATTCAAAATTTTTTCAAAAGCATTTTTTGTAATTTGCTTGCCTTGAAACTCAAAACTAATAAAATAAAAAAAAAAGATATATTGTTCGTCCCTGTTTTCTTCAGGGAAGAAAGAAATCGCAGTATAATTCTTGCCATATAATTTTTTGTTAAAAAACTTGCGTTAACAAAATTTATAAAATTTTCAGCATTTAGAGCGCTTTTAAAAGAATTTTCAAAAGTTCTTGCAAATTTATTAAGTGACTGATTTACATGAAGATTTTTGATTAATATAAATGCACTTAATCTATAGCTACCAATTTATTTGTTAAGTGAATAAAAATCGATAATAATAGTGATAGGAAAAAATGCGGTCAAGCAATTTCAATGCAGTTTATGAAATGTATAGTGAAATCTTATCAGACATATTTGAAACTTTCAAAGAGCTGTAGATAATCATTTATATATATATATATTTCCTATTGATAATCATTGGATATTAAAACTTGGTACAGCCTTTCTTAAAAATTATTGATCTTAGTTATAATGTATTATTAAATAATTATTTTAATTCGCTTATGCTTTTTTGCTCGACGAAAATATTATGTGATGCATATAATATTTTTGTAACTCGTATATGAAGTAAATCTTTTATGTTAGATATTAGAGAAAAAAAATTAAAGATTTTAAAGACGGTTATGGAAGCGGCGAAAGTGATACATTACATTGTTGTCGAAGCGAAGCAAGATTTTTTGTGAATTAGTTTATGCAAACTACGCATATGCATGCGTATTTTGAGGTTGGGGCCAAAATCTACTATTTTTTTTTAAATGATTTTACATAGAGTTACCGATAAAAAAAAGAAGTAAATTAAGAAAAAGAAATAATCATTATATTTCTTTAGAAACATAACACTAACTAAGTTACAAAATCAATAAAAAAAATTTTCCATTATATACTTATTGTTTCATACTATATAATAGCTATGTACTATATTTTAGCAAATTGTTATGTAAATCATAAGTTGCAACATCATTTATAATGTGATATGTAATACCAAAAGTACATTAAATATGACAAATATAATAAATTATCAGAATATGTTAAAAGGTGTTTCATATTAAAAATATAAAAGAGAAGTTAATTATAAAAAATATGATTTTGTAAGACTTTAAAACACGAGTATTTTGAATATTGTATAAAATGCTGCATTCATTTTTATTAGGAATCTACTTATATTCTCCAGAAATGCGCAATTTCTGAAGTTTTTTCTGTGATGTCGAGATTGGACGATATTTTAAGTAGTAGGTGTATGAACTGGTGATAACAGTGAAGATAAGATAAAAAAAAACAATTTTATTAGTATAACATATATACAGTTCAATAATATTTACAATTGTCAATCATATTTATTCACTTAAAATTTTATTAATCCAATCAATGAAATAGGAGACCCTTGTAAATACGTCCGGAATGCCATAAGCGCAACGAAATCCAAAAGAAGTAATTCCAACCTGAGTACCATTAGCTACTAAAGGACTTCCGGAATCACCCTGTAGAAAAAAGGTGTCGATAAAAATAAAAACAAAGCTTATTTTTTGAAATTAAAGTTATAAGTAAATATTTTCAAAATTATACTGAAGAATTGATAACTTACTCCGCAAGCGCCTTTTCTACTCGCAATAGCGCAAATCATACTAGGATGAATATCGCTAAAATCGGCAGTGAACCATCGTAATCTGCATTGTGTTTGATCATAAACATTCAAGAAGACTTGCTGAAGAGTTTTTGGATAAACTGTGTTTGGATACTAAAATGTATGAATATTTGAGAGTCTTAATTTAATTAATATTTTTAGTTTTATATTACAGAAATACGTGTGTGTGTGTGCGTGCGCGCGCGCGTGTGTGTGTGTGTGCGTGTGTGTGTGTGTGTGTGTGTGTGTGTGTCATTACCTGCAGTGAACCCCAACCAGTGAGGACAACCGGTTCATTAGTATTAACTTCATCGGTTTTACTGGGTAATTTGACTGGCTGTATTTTGTCGTTAAATTCAATATCTTTTTTCAGACCAACTACAGCTACGTCATTCACTGAGTGACCGTTCTGTTTCTGCAAAATTAGTAAGTTTAGCTTTTTTTTCTTAAAAATTTAAACTACAAATATAAAGAGATTTCTTGATTCTAATTAATGTAAAAATATGCTTCCAGTTTCATTTTATCTGACAGATTCTCTACTTTTTAAAGCACAAATAGCAATATAATATTATTTACAGCTATCAACATTATCCTCAAAATTTGCAAGTTCCAAACTAACTATATTGAATGGTGTTAAATTTTATAATAATTTGACGTTAACTAATATTAATTAAAGATAAGCTAAAATGATCTCTCTAAATCAGTTTAAACTAATTATGAAAAGAAATTTATAATTTAACTGGGCATTCCAGAAATTTTTAAAAAATAGATCAGTTTATTAATACCAGTAAGATAAAAATAAAAAATTCTGTGCCTATATTAAATTGAAAATTTAAATTTTGTAAACATTTTTCTAAATAATAATCTTTATTTAAAATCATTAGTAGGCTATTATTGTCGGTTATTATTGTCGGCTATTATTGTCGGTTATTAATTTTAATACTTTGAAATTTAAGATTAGCTATTTGATCTTGTTTTGATTATAGATAATTTATTATATTTTAACTTATATTATTGTCGAAATTATTATAATTTTAAAATTAAGCAAAGTAATTTTAAATTTTAAAAATTTTAGATAAATTACGATAAAAAACTAAAATTTAATCACAATAAAATATTTTATTTACGTTAGTAGATAATATAAGGCAAATAAAAAATTTTAAATATAATTAATTGAAAGTTCTAAATAATGTTTTTTGAAAATAATTGATATACTGTCTTGCATCAAAAATAAATTACTGTCAGTTTTTTCATGAAAAAGAAACACAATAAAAATGTATAAAAGATATGTATTATGGTTGGATAGATAAAGCAAATGATTATTTTCTTATCAATAAACTTAAATACTTTTTATCGATTTATATATTCTGCGAATAAATAATTTATTAAACCCAATTTAGAGATTTAATATTTATGAAGAAATAATTTATAGTTATTTTATATTAATTGATAATATTTAATATCTTGAGCCAATGCATATTGCTGAATTATTTGAAAATATGAAAATCAATATAACGAAATTGCTAATTGCACATGATTAAAGTTGTATAGATAAATATTATGATGTTTACTTATGATGTTTTTAGGAATAAAAAATCTGTATATTCAAACTAGAAGCGTCTTTTTTCATCGTTTGGTATTAAAAGTCGCAAATAGTCAAGCTAAACTAAAACTATTTCTGTTATTTAAACTTACATGATAATCTTCGTGAACATCAACAGATTGCACGTCATAAATTTGTCCACTTCCATCCGTTACATCAACTGTACCAACGATAACTTTTAAAGTTCTTGGATTAACACTGTTGAAATAAACACAAATATCAGTTTTATAATTTTTCTTTAAAAATAAGAATTTAAAATTTTCGGCTATACAGAAAAAGTATGAGATTACCCTAAAACACAGTGACCAGCAGTGAGTAAGTATCGCTTATGAATAATGGAAGCACCACAGAATAAATCTGTATTTGTTTTCAAGTAAGCTTGGTATGGATATTTGCCATCAGGCGCATCAGAGCCTCCAATTATTTTAGGTCTGACCCCAGCTTAAAACATTTGTATTTAGAAATTATTTAATATTAGGTGTATAAGTTAGAGAAACTATTAAATTAATAATAATGATTAATTATTTACCATAAGCTGTGACCACAAAACTAGCAAGAACCAGTACTATGAAAGTTTTCATGATGTTGATCGACCAGAACAATCTGATATTATAAAATCTGCGTTATATACAGTCGTTTCTTATCTTCTTTTAGAGCACTTGTAGATATAGATCTTCAATCAATCGCTACTTTGTTGTACGTTTCGAAAGAAAAAATACGATTTAGATATCAAATTTAGAACTGTTTTGTGTTTTATCAGAAACTTCTTTAAAAGTTATGATAATGTATTCGAGGCTTATCAGTCATAATCTATAGAAGCAATTAAAAAAATAATGTGTCATTTTTGGATAACAAACTAGTAAAAGATTATAAAACAGTGCCGATTCATTGTTACATAACTTCCTTAAAGTTAATATAAGAATTATAAAAATAAATATTTTTAATAAGAACTTCCATTTATATTCTTTAAAAAAATACGCTTATTTATCAAATTAATAATTTTCAATTTTATATGATTGAATAAAATTCTTGTGAAAACTATTGCATTTACTTCCTGAAAGATAGCAGTACAGTAAAATTTTAAATATTATTAAAAATTTATAGAAACATGTATAATGGTCTTAAAAGTTCGAATCGAATATGCATAAGAAATGTCCACATGGTTGATGTACATATCCGTATGTAGTTTATGTGTATCTTTATACAGTATTTTTTCATGAACTATAACTCCAATTTTAATCTGACAAATGCATTTTTTTTGTTTTTATTTTTTGAATTCCAAAAAAAAATCCGTACTTTATTTATATAATGGGTTTTTTTCATATTTATTTTTTGATTTTGAAAAAGTGTTTAAAATTTTTTTAATAACATAAAGATATTTGAAGTATACAAAAAGCATTTTAAAGAGTATGAAAATATCTATATTTTTAAAAAATAGTTTTTATATTAGCTATTACGGCTTACGATTAACTAAAATATCGAGCAATTATTTAGTAAAACATAGTTTGAAAAAATGATTGTTCCATGTTCCACAAATAGGGCATATAATAGCTTCTATTCACTTTAAATTTTAAAAAACGTATGTTTTGCGTATAAAATATTGTTAGTCTAAAAATCGTCTAAAAAGAATAAAAAAAAAATATAAAATACATTAGTTTTGTAAGTGTACCGCATAGGGGCACAAGAGGGCGCGCGAGAGGAGCGGCCATGTTGGGCCGCGGAGAGCAAGTAGTAGCGCTCGACCCTCCGGGGCGAA
>JAPYZB010001077.1:0-21103 GCA_030522745.1 Eupelmus kiefferi | reverse complement strand
TGCAATCTTCAGCTATCGGTGTCCCACGCTGGTTTTCTGACTCACGGTGGCGAGGCGGGCGGATTTGCCGCTTGGAATCGTCGTTGGTGCGTGCTCGAGGGCCACAAACTTCTTTTCTGGAACTATCCGTGCGAGCAGCAATCGACAAAGAACAAGGAACCGCTTTACGTGATCGACCTGCTCAATTGCGTATCGCGACGAATTGGCCTCGTTGACAGAAGCCTGTGCGCCAAAGCTCGAACGTTGCTGGTCGAGACGACCAGGAAGAAACAGACTAATGATAGGGATAGCCTTGTTCTTATATGCAGGTCTAATTATACGATCGTGCGGTAAGTTTGTGAATGTCCTTTTTCTGAGAAACTTTGTTGGATTGTTTGAAATGTTTGCTCTATTAAAGTTAGGACAAAGATGAATTAATAAGCTTCTTTTAATAAGCTGTGAAATAATTTATTTTTATATGTTTAATGAAAAATACTTAGCAATCATGTTTTTAATTAATTTTATGTTTCAGGAATTTGTTGTCTTGTGATACTAATCAAGATTTGACTGAATGGCAATCGAAGCTTAACCATGTGATTTCTTCTCTTCGTCAATGGAATATTATCAACTCTGTTGATAATGATTACCTTAGTACAAGCGGAATATCTTTGTACTGAGATAATGAAAAAACAAATAGCGTTTAACTAATATAGAACTAAAGTTAGTTAATTGTTAACAGAAGAATTTACTTTGAAAAATAATTCTTACTTTTAAAAGAATAATTTTATAAGTATATTTATTATATAAATCAATGATTGAATACTTAGATTATTTTTAAATAAGTGGATAATAAGAAAAATTAAATATTTTTATATAATTTTATTTTACTCAAAAAAGATTAATTTTAAATTTATTAACAAGCATTTATTAGAAATAGTACAGCATTACGTAAAAAAATACTGTATTACTACAGTATTTTACTGACTATTTTATTGCAATTATTGTAAGACGTTTGTATGTATGAAATATATGTGGTAATTGTGTTAGAATCAAAGGGAAATTCTTTGAAACATTTTGTAACTTAAAAGTTGACAAAAAATTGCGTGTATATATAAGCATTACGATAACAATAGTGTTAAAATAAAAACTTTTTCATATCATAGATACATATTTTATTTAAATACCCGATCCTATCTTAAATATTTTTACCTTGTAAAAAATGTGGACTTCTTATACATATATTGGAACAGCAATTTTATAATATAAAAATAATTACAACTGAAAAGAAGCTTTAGGCAATCCGTAGGTATGATTTTTAAATATTCATATTTTATGAGTTTTGATTCATTATAATTTATTTCTATTCTGTAGTTTTTTTACAGATCCGATCTTAAATGTTTTTGTCTTATTCTTATTGACTAAACCATATATGTATTTATGGTAAAGGCCATTCAAAAAATTTTGCACTTAATAAATTTTGCATAGTGATAGAATGTGGCATTACGAAGGACAACTATGTTCTAGATTTGCTTATATTTTAATCGGTAATAGGACTTTCGGACTCCGTCAATATTGAATTATTCAGTGTTAAGTAGTTCAAAGTACAAATATTTATTTATAAGCAATACATTTTTTTTGATATATAAAAAAATTAAAACTAACTATTTCTTTTATTTAAAAAATCAGCACTATTTGTAAAATCGATATAAGTTGGTGTGCCATTTACTCATATATCGACAGTTTAATATTTAAAGTACTGCAACTTTGTATATATTTAACTTGAATTTTTGAATAATCACACTAGATAATAACATTAATAAAAATCTTGCTACTTAGGCTAACTAAAGGCAAAAAGATGAGTAAAATGTGCGTTATGTATGTATATACATCTTAAGGTGATTAAGTTTTATTTGTAAAACTTTCAATGTGTTATCTCAAATAAATTAAAATATTTTTTTAAAATTAAGTTATTAGGTGTTATGATAAAACATAATCTAAACATAATCTTTGATTTTATTACATTTATTTCAAAAGTATTCAAAACTACTTTTTGTTAAGTTAATTTTATTAAATATTGATATCTATTCAAGCTGTGTTATAACACTAAAGCAGGAGGAAACAGGACATGCAAAAAGTAAAAAATTGATTGAGTTATTTAAAATAAAATAATTTTTTTGCTAGCACAGTGAATAAAATTTAAATTTACTTACCTTAATATATGAAACGATGGATTCCTAATTGATAATATCAACAAATTAAATTCTATGATTCTCTTTATTTCGATGCGATGATGGTAAACACTTTGAAAATTACTTTGAAAATCGCGGAGTAATATTCAACTGCGGACAAATATAATTGCTTTATTGTTAAATATGATAGAAAAAAGGACTAGAAAGAACTGCAGAATATTCGCTTTCAATCTTACGTATGTACAAGATTATTTACTTCGGTCATCCACCATTAAAGTAGATGCAGGAAAAGAAGATCTAAGTATTTTTATGAAATATATATACATATTGGATATGGGTACCAGAGAGTTCAAGATAAAAGATTCTTTCATTCAACTAATACAATTTTTTCATAACTTTCTTAGCCATAATTCTACTAAAATTTATAATTCTCCTAATACATTGTAAATAATTTTTGGTTTACAGTTTAATTTTTTGTTTAACTTGTTTACAAGTAGGGTGGTAAAGTAGAAGTTAATACTTACTGCATAAATATTTAAGTAAGATTGCAAAATATAATATGTAGCTTGTTATTCATAAAATTCAATAAAATAGAAAATTTTACAAAACTTTTGGTAAAATTAATTTTTATATTTAAGAACACTCTTGCTAAATTTTAGATTGATTCACCGTCTCTATTTTGAGATATATTCGTTCAAAGTTCGGTCATTTTGTATCTATATATACTGTAATATAATGAGCTCCAAAACGAGCGCACTTTAAATGAGTATATTTTAAAATGTTGACGATGAGTCAGTCTTAAATTTTCTAGAGTATTCTTGAAGATGAAAATTAATTTTGTCAGAAGTTCTTAGCGATTCTCTATTTTATGACATTCTATACACCGCAAATAACTTGATACAACACGACTAACGTGAATTCGAACATTTTATTAATACAAAATAGTGTAGGGTAAAAAATTAAACACTTGAATGGTTGCATAAACTTTATTTACCAATAAAAGTTATGCAAAAATAATTTGTTAATGCCAGTTAATTATGAAAGTTATAAATTGCGTAAAGTTGGCACAACGAATCGTGACAATTTTCAATTATTTGTTTTTTTCTTTCTTTTTTTTTGTTTGTTAACTATGCAGATCTAGAACGACAATTATTTATTCTTTAAATTTGATAAGTATTTTTAATTTATAATAATTTCTTTAATAATATTGGTCACAATGGATCGCCATCATCTGAAAATTGAAAGTTAGTCGTATGTAGACGGATAATACTTATAGTTTTTAATTTAATTTTTAATTTATCGTGTCATTAATAAAAACGTGTCAGAAATCGTAGCGCATTTAATAATTTGTACCGTTTGGTAACCTATTAATTAATTAAATGTCAATTAATTTTATATTTATAAACCTACATAATTTATATATTTACATTAACCACATATATCACTTCTATAAATGATATAAGTCTTTAATCAGCAGTTCTCTTAATATAAGGAGTATCAATTTACATATTTTCTCAATTAAAAGTAAAAATTCACGTTTTAATTGATTGATTACATAAGCGCATTAAAGTACGCTAACGTATAAATATAAAAGAGTTAAAAAAAGAAAATTTATTAAAATTAATGTGGTTAAACTTTAAATTATATTAAATCTAAATAAGAACTTTAAGTATTTTCAGTCTACTTCTGATATTAATGCAAATGCTTTTATAAGGATTCTGTGATTTAAAAATGATGTCAAAATTAATGCATTTAAATAAAATCGTGATTTTCTTTTAGACTGTACACGTATTATGAAAATCCGCGATTCTACTGTGGAATGCAATTGCTGATTGATTGAGAGTCAACAGCTTTTGTATTCTAATAAATTTTTACGAGGAATCTTTCATCTCTGGGATGTGGATTTGATGAGGCTTTTGTATGAGTTTTCTGGTATTTTTAAATGAAACCCTGCATTGACTATAGTTTGTTCTAATGGGCCCTTATTTTTAAAATATCAATTATTATATTCTGAATACTCCTCGTTTATTTTTACACTAAAATGACATAAATGAAAAGGGCTTTAAAAATTTCACTTCAAAGAAATATCATTAAATGTATCATTGCATTAAAATTAGAAGATTCGAATTTTCGTTTATGTTTTTTAATTTCTTATTTATTTTTATCTCTAATAAATTTTATTATCCATAACTTTGAAATAAAATAGCATTTTATAAAACATAAAATTGAAATAAAAACCCTCTAATCAACCCAGTAAAAATCCCATTTAAAAGTACCAGAAAACACCTGTCAAAGAATTATCAAAATCTGTTTTCAGGAGATGGGACACTTTTCTGATTAGTTGGAAAAAGTCAATGAATTATTATATTTTCTAGTAACTCTAAATAGAAATGCGCTAATAAATTAATGCCAGTGATTGTTTGCCGTTTATTAGTTTTTGCTTTTTGATAATATTTCAAAACATTTTTAAGCACTATATGTATACAATTAAATGCGAAATCATTTCATAAAGTTAATAACGTGTAAAAGAAATAAAAAACATTTAAATAGATTTATAATAGTGTGCAGTCTCGTTATTAAATTATAAAATATAAGAGTTTGCAATTAATTCAAATTATAATTCAAAATAAAAAATCTAGCAATAGATATAGCAAATATTACTAATTATTACATTAATTGCTAGTGGAAAATTAACCGATGCTAAAGCAAATATAGTTTACATTATTTAATAAGATAAATCGTGCATCTAAATAATGCAATATGCATCCGAGTGACTAGAAAGTATCATAATTTCCAATAGATTTTTTCGCAAGCCCTTAAGCCTAAGTATAATTTGGCGCTCTCAACGTACCGTACCTTATAATTCATATTCGCTTTAACTTTTTCCGACGAATAACAACGTTCGCATTTTGATAGTTAATAATTTCTATTAAAAAATAGAAAAGCGTGTTTCTGCTTCTTGAAAATGCAAAAGCGAAAAGAAATCAGATACAGTGAAGATAGCTACTCATCACTGCACATTATGACGTATCAACATTTAAAGTCTTCGTTAGCTGTTTGTTAATTTCTGTCTTTTTTCCTATTTCTCTCCTCTTACTCACTCATCTTCGACACTTTTTCTCTGTTTCTCTTTCACTTTGGAGGTATTGAAGAATAACATGTCGTACATACATTGAATTACGTAGTGTCGTAGATTATATAAACATCTTTCGTCAATCGCCTCATTTTTTCTTTGTAAACATGTAAAATACAATATTACTCTTTTCACGCAATAATAAATATACGTAACTAGTACAGCATTACAGTAGATCTGTAAAAGTATATACCGTTTTGTCCATTGACGTATTGATACCAATGGATTTTTTTTGTTCCTGCCACAGCGAGGACAAAAATACGCTGACAATCCATTTGAATTTTGTACTATTTTTGATCGGTTCAAAATTATTTTGAAAATATACGTTTTTTTACATAATGCAATTTATCAAATCAGCAAAATATTATAACGAACATTAAAATATCGGATTAGGATGAAAATATTCATTTAATTTTATAATTTCTAATAATATAGTTTTGATTTCTCAAAAAGAAAGCTTTATGACGGTGACAATTTTTTTGATTTTTCGACAGATTTTAATACAAATTTTAAAATATCCATCATTTTCAACTGCTAGTTTAATGAATATTATAAAATAAGTATATAATAAAGTGAATTGTTTACAACGTATTTTTAGTCACTGTATAAATGGGAGGATAGATTAAGGATCATATAGTATAATATTTATTAATGATGCTCTCAGTGATTTTCATGTTTCGCATAATGCCTAATAAAAGTTGGACGTGAGTTCTTTATTTTTATATTCATTCAATAGTATTTTTTCCAGTGTATATAAGTTTATATGTATATTATGTACAAAGTATGATTAAAGCATTTTTCATTTAATTATAATATTAATGCTAGAAATAGAGATTTTTAAGTTTCAAATTAATTACATAATAAATTTATGTTTGTACAAGGTTTACTGTTTTTCATGGTTTCGCCACTGCGGGAGACAATTGTTTCTTTATAGAGAATTCCTGTATCACTTGAATTGTTATAATAAATCTGTACCTACAAGTGTGTTATAAGATCTTAACTATAATATTTTTTTCTTGTTTTTGCATCATTCTTATTAATGCAAACGCTGTATTTACAAGAAAAACTAACTTTCAATACAAACAAACTTAGATATTTGGCAGTTAGTTGCAAGTATTTATTTTAAAAATGTTACATAATTTATCCATTCGAAAAACCATGTAATTCTTCAGTAAATTCAGTTAAGATCTCACAATTCGTAGGTACAGACATTCAGTTATTCTTGTGCTGTGTATTTATGTTTATAAGTGTTATATTCTTTTGCATTCTTGCTTGAATTAGAAATATGCCTGTAATATGCGTGCCTTTCTCGTACCACATGTATTATCACTTCTCTAACGTTTTAAAAAACATCGAGCTTTAGGATTTTATAAAAGATTATAATTTACCAAAATTTACTGTAAGTGTCCATATAAAGTTATTTTAATACTCTGTACAATTTCGGGACAATAAAAGTAATTAATTAATCAAATTTGAAAAACTTGAATAATATCAATTGTTTTCATTGTTTCCTAAAAACTTTATTTATTTTAATGAATTATAAAAAGAAAATTACAAAAAGTTCTAAATAGAATTTTATTATTTTTTATAGTTAATGATAATTTCAGTTGCTAATATTACACTTTTTCTGTAAAATTGTTTTAATAATTTTAATTAACTATTTATTTTTGTTATTTTATTCATATGTTAATTAAATAGAATAATTTTGACGTGTCACCATTAACATCTTATTCTTTGGTTTTGATATTTGAAACAAGTGGTTAAAAATTCGCGGGGTTTCCATTATATTATTTGTAAGAGCAATAATGTTCATTTAATTTATATAACGTTTTTAACAAAATATAATTTTCATGAATCCATACAGAGAAATTTATTTTGATTAATATCTTTAATTTTTATTTGATAATTTAAATAAACTGTATTGTTTAAAAAAAGTCCTATAATGGTTTCAAATCTTTAAAAGCTTGATTTCTTGCGATGTTAAAGTAAGATAACGAGAATTTTTTAAAATTGTTTTTAGCTAAATAATTTTAAAAAATTATTTAAAGAAATAAAGTTTTTTTATTGCATTTCATAACGTAAAGAAAACATTTTATGATGTAATGTATGACTAAATTGAAATTTGATTTTTTTGATTGTAGATATTTGTTTGAAAACTTTTTTATACAAGATCGTCTACTACGTCGTTTGAAGGAAGGATAAGGATACTATGTGATGGGATTAACCTTCTACTGGTAGCTATATGAGTTTTGTTTCTTAAGATAATTAATTCAAATAAAGTTTATGAAAGAAAGGATTGCTCGGATGTATGAAAATGCTTGAAGACTTGACAAAATAAATAAAAAAAAATATTTCCAATGTTCCAATTACAAATTTATTTCTATAATTTTTCACACCCTTTGTGATGTTTATTTTTAACCCATTGGTTTTTAAAGTGTTACAACAATTTTTTGGGTAAGATGATTTGTTTTTTCTAAACGAACAAAGAGTCTTATAACATTTATATTCGTAAGTGCATGTGAAAGTATGACGGTTAGATACTCTCTTGTGCGAGTGAACAAATTGCGAAAAAAAGAAATGCGTAAGTCGTCGCCTGTACAATGGTTATATGATTTAAGTAAAACAATCAAAGTCTCGACGAGTATATAAATTAAATATTTAACGATTTGCCGACAAAAATAGCCAGAACACTAGGTTTAGTTTCTTTTCCTCTAAGCATTCATCAGTTATTAATATTAAATTCTTATTTTATAAAAAATAGTCCTTTCTGGAAGGTACTAGTCTCTCTGCAAAACCACGTCTTCCATGTTTCCAAGTGACACAAGATTCGAAAATCAACTTCTGCTTTGGCCAGACTTGGAATAGGAATAATGCAAGCATATTAAAACGGATTCACTACAATTGAACTTCTTTCTATCTCTTGCACTCAGAAAAGGACTATTTAAAACGAACAAAAAAATTATTTACATACAAAAACCTACAAGACGCTTTATTTCTAAAAAAATTTAATTTTAAATATAAATTTTTAAAATACCTCAAATAAATTATTTTTTAATTTTTATAAAATTACTTAAAATTTTTTTTTTAATTTATAAATTTTGTTTAAAAGAAATAAAAATCTCAGTAGGTTTGTATTGAAAGTTTTAAAATGTCTGCAATGAAAAAAAATCGCGTAAAATATGGCTTAAACTTTCATTAAAAAAATAATTTTAAAAAAAGAAAACTAGATTTTAGTTTTAAAATAAATCTTTAGTTCGAATGATTAAGGACAAATAATTTTTTTAAATGATTCAATATTTATAAAAAGTTTTCATAAATTTAAAAAAAAATAAACTTGATAAACAAAAAAAAGGATAAGATTATGCGCGATTTAAAAATTGAACGATCGAGTGTGCAAACATAGCGCGTTATCTTCGAAGTTTTCGGTAACAAAACTCTTTTAACAAGAGTGAAATTAAATAAAAAGCAGTGCTAAAAACGCGACCAACAAAACTAAAACTCAAGGCCTCCGTCGTAAATAATACCAAGTTTACTATTTCATTACTTTTCAAAGAGTTTTCCTTATACTTTTTCTATAATTCTATATACGTTTATATACAGGACTGCTAAAATCTACTGCTAAGTAAGTGGTCAATTTTTCCCAGCCCTGCACTTGCAATTGCCGTCGCCTCGTAGTGCTCCTGTAAATATGTATTTTTATTTACTTTGTAGATAGTTTTTAAATTTTCGATTTTTTATTATCAACACTAAAATGTCATCGGGCGACATGAAGAGCGGGAAATCGCAATCTTCTACGAATAAGTATTCTGAGCGCAAGTCCCCTAGAACTACAAAAATATATATATGTATGTACTTATAGCGTGTCGTTATACATTACGCACATTTTTTATCTTGTCAACATGGCAGAGGGATTTGTAGAAACATGATTTCGCTTTGATAGAAATCTAGATTACATTGATTCGTACTCTTTCGTTCTTTGATAAAAGTATTTTTTCATTCAAGCATGTCCCGCACGTAAAAGATGGTATCTATATACTATGTTTTAAATGAAAAGGTCTAATGAGTAAGATAAAAACAGACTTTGTATTACAAAAAAATACTGTTTTGATATATTACTCTATTAGACCTTTTTTAGTTAAAGTTTTTGAATAGTTTTCTTACAAAAAGCTTACAAAGTACCTCCTTGTTTTTTAATGCAAAATACGTTTGTATGTAATCTTGATTCTTATCCGATACGTGACTCAATCATCTTTAATTGAACATTTCTCGTCCCTCTCTCTTAGTAACCTTAATAGAATCTTTGTCGCTCGTTCGATGCAGGGAAAATTTATAAAATCCAACAATTATAATGTAGTAATAATCATTCGGATCCTTGCTGAAGATATTATGCGTGATTTTTTTAGCAAGGTATATCGTATCAGTTTTATGGTGATCCTATCATTTAAGTACTTCATAAACTTATACAGAGAAATATTAAATGATAGTATGCCCCCAACTCTCATTACATATTACTTGGCTCTAGTGACGGTATTACTTGAATTAAGAGCTTTACTAATTATTTAAAATAAAATTTGTGCACATTTTTAGTGCACATACTGCAGAATAAAAAAGTAATTTTACAATTCATGGCATTTTTTTTTCTTTTATCCGATCAATCAAATGTTTATCGTAATTGCAGTTGACACGCATTTGCTACATCTTTAAATTCTCTCGACACAATTGATCATTCAAATGAAAAATTAAAAGTTCACAGCTAAAAAATATCTCATCCTCTGTCTGTTATTTAAAGCTAGATATACACAATCATACATCAGTAAATTTGATTCGAAAAAAAAATATAATACAAAGAAAAAAAAAGTCTCGCCTGTCAGTAAAAGCATATGCCACGCGTACACAGACTGATATCGTACAAACGACGATTCTTTTACGAATATCGCGTTAAAAGAATTAGTGTAAATTTGTCGATTAATTACATTTGATCTTTTGTTTAGTCGACAATTAATATGTGTAAACTTGTAGTTACCGTGATGAAGGATACATTATAAATTTCGATTTCCGGTAAAATCTGTATTGTTTTCGTATTTGTACATCTGATGTAGTTTAGAATAAAATCAGCCATTAATTATATTGAAGGAAATCGTACGAAAGACCTATACTGTCCGCTCTGCTAGGACATGCTTGTCGAAACACATTTTCGATAAACTTTTGCCTGCAACAAAAAAAATACAATTTTTAAATCGTTAAAATATTATTATGTAGATATTTTTTCTTAGATTATGTTGTATTAAAAATTTGTTTAAAACATGATTTATTTCAATAGAATTTTAAACATAATGTATAAATTTTCATAAATCTCCATAGCCTACGTATTTTAAGCGAAATTGTGTCACAGTTACTTTTTTATTGTATTGTGTACAGATTACGTATTAAAAAAATAAATATTTTACGCTGTCAGAAATTTAATGAAATAGGAGTTGGTAAAAAGAATGGTCAAATTAGATTAATCTAATTTATAGCTAATAATTTTTTTAATCATAATTTAACCAACGTATTAGCCATCTGAAAAGAAAAACGCTACTAACCCTTAAAAAGGAAAAATGTTAACACTCAAAATAACTCTGTACACACATGTTGTATGACGCAATTTACCCATGACTATCTCTAAATTTATAACAATGATCATCAGAATTATTAAAAAAAAAGACAAAACGAAAAAATATATATATACATAAACATGTCTAAACAAACATTGAAATATATTTATTAAACTTTAAATTTGATGCCAAATAAGTTATTTTATTTTAAATTAAATATTAATTGTGGTAGTTACTACGTCATTCAACGAGTAAAAAAAAAGTGTAGGAAAGAAACTGAGGAGAAATTTTGCTTAAACATTTGGGAATTTTGGGTATAATTTAACATGCATGGAGTAAGTATTGCTCTAGCAAAATATTGGCGACATGCATTTTTTTATAGAGAAAGTACTTGCTTTTTTTTTTTAATTATCAAGAGCATATGAAAGCCAGATTTTCAATTCTACCAAGGTTAAGATCAAGGAATATGCTATTTTGGAAAGAAATCTAATTATATGGTCGGGAAACAAGCCAAATTGTTAATATACAGTTCATTCTTTGTGTTGGGACCTTCGCTCGTTTTAGTTACGCAAGTAGACTGTCTACGCGGAGCGTTTTGGCTGCGTTTCTGAAGGGTTATGCCGAATCATAAAATTACTTCCGTGAAACAACAGCTTTCCCGACAGTCTCTCGATTCTCAAGGAACTAGCAACATTATCACGACAAGCATAGTGAAGTTATAATGAGATATCTCAAGTATCTTTGTTAAACATTATCGGTACGGTATAATTGAGGTAAAAGCTACTAATGCATAATTTAATTTTTAAAATATAATCGTTCATCGAATAAAATATGAATTTTTAATTGAATAGTATTTTATGCAAAATGTTACTTTTACATATGGATAAAATACATTCAATATTTTTAACTATCAATTAGAAATAAAATGATTTTATTATTGTATTTTAAATTATTTTAGTTTTCGTTTATTTTATTCTAGACTAATAATAATTGTTATTAAAGTTTTTTTAAATATAGTATATATAGATAAATTAAATTAGATTAACAATGTATAGTTTAATTCTTTATTCAACTAAAAAATTGTAATCAATTTTCGAAATAGACATAAAATAAACTTTTTTATGTTGTATCAATAAAATATTTATTTTAAAATTTTTATTTTTAAAGTGTAAGTATTTAAGAAAATTAAAATATCTTACTTTGCAGGAAGCCCACCTCCAGGGGGCAGATTGGGTATGCCCTGGTCCATGAGCATATGGAGAAGTGTTATAAATTCAAAGTCCTTTTTCCCCTCTTCTTGTGATACTATATCTGTTAAAAAAAGTTTAATATTAGTATAATTAGAAAAATAATTTTTTTAGAACCTATAATGAACTGTGCATTAAATTGCATGAAAAAGATTTGTTTTTATGACAATTGTAAAATATAATTCAGTAATCAAGCATGTTGCATTTGCATTAACAAATTTCATTCGCATTATTGTATATTTATAAAATAACATTAAATAAATATGCTTTAAATAATTAACATTGGATGGTACTAACTTTTGCATAATGTCGAAGCTTGCATAATTATAAATGAGCAACAGTAACGCAATAATGTTAAAAACAATAAAAAGGTTACACTTATAAGCAACAAATAAAGTACTAAGTGAATATCAAAAAAACATGCAGCTACTTAGGACTGGAATTTATCATGTGTATTTTACAGTACATTTCTTATGGATGAAGATAAAATGTCATTCAACGGTATTCAATAGCAGTCCGGTCATAAGTAGGTACATTCTCTTTTTGTCATTTAAAGTTTATTTTAAATTCATTTAATTTGGGTAAGTTTTCCACCATTGGAATTGTTCAACTTTATTAAACAAATTTTTTAAGCGATTTTTATTATTATTTAAGTGATTTTAAAATTTTGTTTGGGCGATAACGGCAATTGCAATATTCTGCCATAAGAAATGCATTGCCGTTATATGTATATGTTGAATAATCATTAAAACTTTATAAAAATATCTAGAACATAATCAATTTTCTGATACCTACCTGTCCACACTTATCTTGAAAAAAAAAAAATTTTTAACGAAAAATAATCCCACAAACCTACTTTAACTTAACAACTCCAAAGGTGGAACTATATTTAATCTAAATAATTACAAAATATGAAATTATAAAGAAATGAAACTCTAATCGGATATAAAAATTGACATCATAAGATTATTAATAATCAGTATTAATATTTATTGCTTTTGTACTATATTCCTGGCACAATTAAATTTCCTTAGATAAAATATTAAGCTTTTGATTTAATTATAAGCGATGATATGTATGTATGTTCACATATTTCAAATAAAACGTTTTAACAATTCTTTTGGCAAGTATACATAATTCCTATTTATATAAATGTACTGTATGGTAATGAAATACAATAATATGAATTAGTAAAATGCAAAATGATTTTTAGTTTAGAATAAATAAACATTTTAAAAGTTTTTTTTAATCAATTTTGACATTTTTGAGAAATTATTATTTTTAGCAATGCTTCGTTTTATCTTTAACAAAATTGTCCAGAAATTCACTCAAAAAATCGTAATTATCTTTTAAATTTGATAATACATTAACACAGATCAAAATCGTAATTATCTTTTAAATTTCATAATATATTAACACAGATTAGAAAGCTTCCATTTATAGTGACTCACCAGCAGACTATCATTTACTTCAATTAATAAAAATTTTAAATATAATATGTGTTTAACTTATAAGCAATTGAAATTTTAAAAATTTTATTACAAATGGATACGTTTAAAATATCACTGTTTTACAACAGTAATATTACTTTTAAAAAGTAAAATTATTTTTTATAATATACCTAATATTTATTTTTAATATACTTATTTTTTTAAAGATCGCGGTTTACATCTTTTTTCAAAGAATCAAAATTCATAAAGAATTAAATTATCCAATTTGATTTATTATCAGCAGATGAGTCACTTTCTACAATTATAAAAATTTACTTAATGTTGGGCTATAATAATTTATTATTTATATATTTGTAGCACAAAACCCACATAATAATTACATAGTTTAATCAATGTTTTTGATTTTCAAAAAAAGGTTTTAATCATCAATATATTAGGTATTTCTATTTTTCTTTCGTAAATATCTAATTTCTTATAGTTTAAAGGTAATGTCAATACAGTTTTGATGCGTATTTTTTGTATAATCGATCTTAATTTTGTTTGACTTATACTAAATGAAATGGTACAGTTTCAGATGTTAAGTATGATATTACTGAAAATTTACTGGTTGAATGCCCTAAATTTTGACTTAAATTAACCGTAAAATAAGTAATATTATTTAGATTTAAATTGTAAATCACTTTCATAGAATTGTTATTGGTTTAGAACACATACAAGAATATTATTTACTTAGAAACTCTGTTAATTGACTTATATTAACTAAGCTAGTTATTTGGGGATTTTTAATTTTCTAGTAAAAGGCAGTATTTATCATTGATACATTTCAAACTATTAAACTACAAAGACAATATCTAACAACAGTAATTTAAAATTACTGTAATGTCTTATTTGATTGGTGTATTTGTAATAAATAACAATTTTTTCAACTCTTCATAAACAATGTATGCAAAAAATTGCTATCTCAGATAATAGCAATTTGCTTTAGAAACATCACTCTTTTGCATTCTATATAAGAAATATATACTTTGCTTAAACCACAACTGTGTAAAGAAATAAGTTCTCTTTGTTCAAAGCCAAAGTTCTAGCACGACCTGGTTCAACCAAGTTTTTGTCTGCTACCTGAGCACACGTTAGATTGTCAAAATTTTATACAGTTTCACCAAAAATTACTGCAATAAGTGTTACTTAATCTGCAGATTCGTATTTTTGTCAGGTGCGTTCACGAGCGCGTGATCGAGAACGCCTGTTAATGCAACAGCATAAGGAGAGCAGCGAATACATATATGGATAAGACAATGAACCTTTAATCGTCCTCTCAATGAACATGTCGAGTTCTGCTTCCTTCTTTTTAGCCTCAGGATTCGGCTTTGGAGCTCCAGGAAATGTGATCAACACTATGCTCATGTTATCTCTGCTACCCTATAATAATGTACAGAAATTATGAATAAAATTATATTTGAAATGGAGAATGTTTTTGGTATTAAGTTAAACTAAAATTTTATTACTAATTTTGTAAATATTTAAAATTATGAGCATCTTTTAATATGTAATATGTATTTAACGTTATTTTTTTTATAAATTTGTTAATAATATTCAAAATGTGAAAACTATATTTAATGAAAATATAACTAATTAAAACTAAAATTAATTACATTAATTGTTTATTTCCAAATATATTATACATAAGCAATTTGAATATTTAATTATTATAATGACTAATAAGATTTAGATAGAAATAATTTAAAAAAAATGTAGAACATTACATTCAATATTATTTTAATAATGATAAACTGCAAGACTAACCAGATCAACTAAAGCTAACCTAATTTTAAAATATAAATACTAGTTTTAAAAATCGAGGTTACATCAACAAAAACAGGCTTTTCGTCATAAATCTACAACTACACATTTTTGACAACATGTAAAGAAAAAAAAAACAAAATTAAATGATATAAATTTAGTTTATATATTAAATATTCAAACATATATCATTTTCAATGTTATAAGAATTTATTGCAACTGGAAGTATAATAAAATTTAATTTGCATTACAGTTTACACTCAAAATGAAGATGTTAGACAGCTGAAGCAATCAGAATCATTCTTCACAAATTTAATCTTTATTGATTTATAATATTTATAATGATAATTTAAAATTTTTAAACCATTTCATCTAAATAAATTTCAAACTACTTTTAAACTTACAAATTGTCTACTTAAGGTAGTTTTCATGTAACATACAGAAAATTATTTTTCATACTCTTGCAAAATTTCAGGCCGATTCATCGTCTTTAATTTGGGATGTATCCTTTCAAAGTTCTCTAATTTAATCTAATTTTTCATAGATAGATATACGTAATGTAAAAAACTTTAAAATGAAAGAAATTTTGATCATTTATAGTTATATTTTAAACCCTAGATGGTGAATCAATCCCAAAATTTGCAAGAGTATTCTTAAATATAAAAAGTAATTTTTCCCAAAGTTTTATAAAATTTTCTATTTTAAAAATATTATGATCAACAAACTATATATTACAACACAATTCCCTTAAGCACTTTAAATGGATCTAAGTGAGCGGAAGCAGAAATTTCCAAATAGAAAAAAGCCTTACCTTATATAAACAAGTGTCTATAACTTGATTAGTGACCGCCTCCAAATCGTCCGTGATGAGCAACCTAGAGTGAATAAAGTCGCAGAGATCCTCGTTGGTCATGACATCCCAGATGCCGTCGCACGCCAACACCAAAAACTCGTCATGCTCATCGTCCCTATCGCGTACGAAGATCTCGGGCTCGGGCGAAACCAGCTGTTCGCAGGGTCCGCGACCCTCGACGTTCTTGTACTCATAGTCGCCGAGGGCTCGCGACACAGCTAGAAGGCCGTTCACCCGCTGGATGACCACGCTACCACCGGCTTTCTGGATCCGCTCTTTCTCGGCAGGTAGGACGGGTTTGTGGTCACGCGTCGAGAATATTGGATTGCCCGACCTGCAGAGTACTGCACGCGAGTCTCCGCAGTTGGCGACGTAGATGTTCTTCGGTGATATAAATGCACATACCTGGCGAGAAACATCATAAGGATTGCATTTATATGGTTTACAAAATATTTTAAAAGTATTTTGGTTAAATAAACTTTATATTAAAGGAAAAATAAATTCTAACTTTAGTATTTTTCGGTTAACAAATCTTATGAATTTTAATACAAAAAGTAAATGGTACATGCAAAATATTGGCAAAAGGCTCTTTGACTATATAAAATTAGAGTTTGTTAAGTGGAACATTTTTAGTTTAAAAGAAGTGTGTAGTTGGCAGTGGTTTATTTAAGTATAATTTGTTTAATTAAATTTTAATAAAGAATAGTCATAAATTACTTATAAATGAGCTTATTAATATGTTTTAATTTTATTTAGAAATTTCCATCTATGTTTACACATTATAGTCATCCCTAAAAATCAATTGTTAAATTGTTTCTGCCATTAAAAAAAGGAATTAAATAACAAAATTTAAAACTCTTTTGATAAAAGTCATTTATATAAAAACTTATAATTAGTTGAAATATATATAAAGTAACTTACTGCAGTAGAACCGGACTTATCAGTACCGTCACACATTTCGGGAAGACCTCGCATTTTGTCATCCAGACACAAAAAGCCAGAATGTATTCCTTTTATCACATCTTCAGCTTTGAATTCTTCTGTTTGCATTATACACTCTAGTAAATGTTCTGCACTATGTGCAGAAACTAAAGCCCCTGCATGACCATCAAATACAGCAAAGTAACTCCAGTCTGACAGTCCACCATCAAGTCCAGTTATCGCCCTATGCGCATCTTCCATTTCAAGTCGCCAGCCTTGCATACTGGCAACTCCGTACTTGAGTCCATTGCCTTCCCCATGCTCATTGTACTTGTCTGTCTTAGGTGTGTCCAAAAATGCCCCCATAACTATTTAACAAATTCTTCTCTAAAACAGTTCACTATTTTTTTTGTCTCTGTATTATTTTACCATCATTTTCCATCGATCGAATGAAGGAGCAGTTGGCATGTTTCTAGCTGAAAGAAGCAAAGATTAATCATAATCAATATTTTGAATTGATATAAATTCTTAAAATTTTGAGTGATATGGATTTAAATTTTTGAGAGAAAGAAAATGAGTATTACTGACAGCAGACTGATTTAATCAAAGATATCATCTTAATTTTGAAAAAAATATTTTCTTACACAATAAAATAGATTAAATATAACAAGTATAGAAAACTTCAAACAATAATTAATTTTTTTTAAATAAAATGTTATTTAAGAATCAGAAAAAAAAATATTTTTCTAGCATTATACAACAAAAGTATTTGTACTTTATTTCACACTAGATATTACCGTCGCAAAGTTAAATTATGAAACTTGATAACAAGCGTATAAAATAATCATTTATTTTTAAACATTTGAATTAATTTCAAACATGCATAAATCAAATAATGCTCTGAAAAGGTGTTTTTCACTGCTTCAAGAGTTGCACGCTTAGGCATCTCAAAATGATTAATTCGATAATCAACAACTTGAGCGATGCAGATTTTTTGCACCGCTTAGCATGGATCATTGCTATCCGGCACAACATCAGGCAAATAAAACGAAAACAAACAAGTGTACGCCTAATAATACATCAACCGCATCAGCCTGCTGCCTTGTAATCACTTTTTTCTCCTTTTTTTCTCTCTCTCCCTCTCTCTCACTCTCTCGCACATTTGATAAGTTACACAACGCGCGCAAGTGTCGCTGCTGGCTAAACGAAACGCCAAGCGCCTCCGGCGCGTCCAAACAGACGTTGCAGCGCTAGAGCGAAATGCTAATCCTGATCATGTGATGCTTTCCCAGACGAAAAAGGCGAGCGATAACTCAGTGCGGCCAGAGAGCCTTATGTTTATAACCCGGGAGAGCGCGAATTCGATCCGCGATCCTCGCCCACGGGCCGAACTGCGCGCACACCGACGCACAGAGCAGACTATACTACTCGCACTCCCGGGACGAACTTTCGGCCGCTTTCGGTAGCTCGTGCGCTGCAGATAACGAGCGCCGCGAGCCGATAAGTAGCGCTGGAGCCAAAGATAAGCCTCGCCTCCAACCTGAAAGCGCAGCTCCTACGAAAAAAAAAAAAAGAAAAGAGCGGGCGGGCTATACGTAGTATACACAAACAAGTTTGCTATACATTCTGCGCTCTGGAGCAGCTCTTGGCAAAATCAATTGGCCGACTCTTTTAGCAAGCGGAGTCCTAGGGAATATTTTCGAGGCGCGAATATATATCCGCGCGCGTCTCGCTCAGCTACCTAATTCGTCTTCGCCGTCGTCGTTTCCCCGACGTCCCAGTTTTTCTCTCTGCACGCACACACTCGGGGCGAGAGAGCTGCGCGCGCGCGCACGGGCCAAACTATCGAAAGATACTGAAATAGCGCTGGCCGCTGCTGCTACTGCGGCTGGCTGGCACACACATAGACTCAGAGACTTGTATGCTTGTGTGTTTGCCCTCCTCGATCTCTGTGTGGCTATCTCTCTCTCTCTTTCTCCGAGTGTACTATTATATTTTATATGTTTCCTCTCTCTCTCTCTCTCTCTCTCTCTCTCTCTCCGCGTTCACACTTTTTTTTGTTTAACCTGCACGCGAGGAAAAACGACGAGCACCGCCGGCGCGGACAGCTGCTTTTCCCCGTGACAGCACCGGTGATAGCTATAGAGACACACACTCGCGGTTAGTTTTCCGTCGCGCAGCGAGAAAGAGAGAGAGAGAGAGAGACCGCTTGGAATTAGGTTATGACGAGAGATCTCTCGCAGCTCTCCGAGGGGAGAGGGGAGCGGAAAAGCGCGTGATAAAGGGGAGGCTCCCTAGTTTTCCTTAAAATAGGCAGCTTTCCGCGCGCGCGACGCCCTTGAGCGCTCTCTCGCACATTAACTTACGCGAATTCTCCCTCTCTCTTTCTCTCTTCTCCGTTGCGCGCAGAACAAAAAAACACGCAGCAGGAAGGTACCATATACACCTAGAAGACACACAGACCGCCGCTCTCGGCGCAGCTCTCCTGTTTAATCGCTCGTCCGTTAGCGCACTACCACAGCGCGGACGCGTCCGGAGTCGACTAGCCGTCTCGTGTTTCCAACTTTCTCTTTCGTTTACACGCAGGCACGCACGCACAAATAAGTATATACGCGCGCAGACGGCGCACACGCACGCAGCACACAACACACTACTACTCTATGTACATACGCAGTCCATCCGACCAGAGTGAATTTTCGGCGCGTTTGTAACGTGGTGGGGCCGGACTGTCCGGAGTATGTATATTTACCTGCTCCAACGGGGGGGCCGTGTCTGCTTCTATCTCTCTCTTTCTCTCCTCTTCCTGCGTGCCGATATTATTTCCAGTGCGCTCGGCCGCGGTGCATCACCCACGCGCGCTCTCCCGCGATATATCCACGTACGTTGCGCGCACACACAAGGAAAGCCACTTACTCTCTCTCTCTCTCCCTACTCTCTTGCGCTTCTATATACGTAAGTATCTATGTATACACTACGCGCGCGTACATGTAACGGAAGCAAAAAGAAAAAGTCGCTTGTACACAGAGGCACTAAGCGAGCGGAGAGAGAGGCATGTATATACTGGCGCCGCCGCCGACGGGGGCTGTGTATTAGAGCGAAGGCACACGCACAAGGACGACACAAAGAGCGGATAGATGATGCGATGCGGCGATCGCGCGCGCGCGGGCACACACAGCTAAACACGCGCGGAGGACTCGGCCAGAGGAAGCATGAATGGCGGAGACTGCAGCGGGAGGATGAGAGAGACGGATGGATCGGTGAGGTTAGGCTTTCAGAATGTGACAGAGAGAGATGAAGAGCGAGGCGCATGCGCACTGGGGGGATAGAGCGCTGGCGTCATCGGGGACCAATGGGAGGACGGCGCGCATGCGCAGAGGGGATTGAGCCGCACGTTGAGCTGGTTTTTGGGCGCGGAGACGGTTTGCTGTTTTTAGGTGGAATTATATGGGGGTATTATGGTGGTGGAGGGATGCTTTTGCCGGCTGGCTGTTTTATTGCTTTGTTTGGGGGAGGTTTTTTTTGCGACGTTTTTTGGGGGAGGGGAGTTTAGGTGAGGCGGAGGAGGGTGAGTTTGAGGAAGCGACTGATTTGCGCGTGGCTATAATTTTTACGAAAAGTTTTTGATCGATATTGACGTTTGGTTACGTAGAAAAAATTGATCTGTACTTTTTAGAGAGGCGGTTATCTTTGAGAAATCGCGGATATCGCTGGGAGGCTCTTTCGAAAAATCAGATACTACATAAATAATTTTGTTTTGTCAGTGATGTCATCCGATAAGGTTTATAGATTGGAGCGAGTGCCAAGATATTGCACAGATTGGACTCCACTTGTTTCGTTCTGTTTATTATTCCTAAGTAGTAAGAGACCGTTCGATAATCCTACATCCGTTACTACTTAGCAATATTTATGTGTTATTGGCAGTCTTGCCTTTTATTA
>JAPYZB010001076.1:0-40690 GCA_030522745.1 Eupelmus kiefferi | reverse complement strand
AACTTTTTGGAGTGTATTCTACGATAGATTTCCTATTAAAATAATCAATAAAACGAAAATCGGGGTTTTCGACCGGAAAAAGGTGTTGTTCCCCCTTAACTTAAGTAAAATTTTTTAAATCGCCAGAACACTTTCTAATTGTTTTTTTAATGTTTTTTGTTATTTATTAATAATATAACAAAAATAAATTCATTGAAAACTCTGTGAGCTTAGATGTTCTACTTTTAATTAAACAATATAACAGTTCACAATCTGTATTATTAACTTGTGGGCTTAAAAAATGGGGGACAATATGAAAGTCTAAAGAATTTCCTGAATTAAAAGCGTATTTTCTGAACTGCGAAAAAGACCTCTGAATCACCTTAATTGTAAAAGCTATTATTAGTTTAATCACAATTACGGTTATAACATTATTATTAATTTAAATTAAGACTTTTGACTAATTTTATCTATTTATTCTTGATGTCTGTAAAAGGTTAAAATAATATCTTAATAAGAAATTATATTAATAGTAATTATAGAACTTGAACATTATAATTTTGTCGCTTCTGATAAAAAATTAAATAATTGAGGTTTTAGTTCATTAAACGTGCAGCCCAGATCTGAGAAAACGAGTTAAAATCTAACATTTAGCTAATTCATTTAGGCATTAAAGAACCGACATAATTATGGTCATAACTTGATGTTATATGCTTTTCTCTTGCTCAAGTTCATTATATTCACAACAATTTGTGAAACTTTGTATTGAAATGGATAAAATGGGATAAAGCAAGTTAAATCTAGAAAAATAAAAGCAATTAAAACTGTATTCGTTTACGTCACAGTGAACATATTCTGAAAGTTTAAAAAGTAATTGTCAAAACAATGGACTTTGCGCTGAGTGCCGGTGGTTTATTAAAAAAAACTATGAATTTCATGTAAAATAGGAGACACCTCAAGCTCCCCAAAAATGGTGCGATATCAATTTTCAAAAGAAGGATTAATTTAGTTTTTATTGAAAGCCACAGAATAAAAAGACTAAAAAATTTAATACTCTCTTTTCCAATAGAGGCGTATGAAACGGCTCTTTTCTCACGTTTAAAAGTAAAGTAGAAAATCACGTACTACAATTAAGGTAGGATAACAATTAAGAAAAGAAAATTATTCTTTGTTTAAGAGGGAGAAACGAATGTAACTTATTTTTCTTACTAATGAAGGTAGCAAAAAAGTTCTTTTATCAAAATTTTCAAGAAAATGGCGTAAATTTTAAAAACTTTATTTCTAACTCAAATTGAGCAATCACCTATCCAACTTATATGCATAAAAAGATGCCGAATCATCTTCTCTTTGAAAAAAAGAGCCTAACAAGAAAGAAAGAAACCGTAAGATTAAGCTTTTTAGCAAAAGCCAGAGCCAGCAACGTCTTAGAGCTAAGCACAATTTAAGCGCCGATCATTTTATATCACATAAACAGTGATACTTACACTTGCTGGTGGACCACCTCGAAGAGCCATTCTAATCACCACCCCAATAACGCAAAATTAATGAAATCCCCGTGAAAGGCCAGCTGCTAAGCTCTCGGCTCGCGGCATATGCTTCTCAATTATTTTTGACCGCGTCGCAGGCGAAGCCAATTCCATAATACATTTCAATTAGCGGCTTGCATAACTCGGCCCTGAATAAGCAAGGAAGCCGGCCGCGCGCGATAAAATCTAATCTCCAGCGATTTCCCACCCTTAATTTTCAATCTCGCGCCCTGCCCAAAACAGTAATCGTAACTCCTGCTCGCTCGCCGCGCGCATCTCTCTTGTCCTCTCCCCTTATCTATACCAACAGGCTCCCCCCCCCCTTGCACGTAAATTCACCTTGGGATTTTACGCGCTGAGGGCTCTGCAGACGCGCGTGTGTGTATATACGCAAGCGCGAGGGAGGAGGAAGAAAGCGGCGAGATAAATGGCTTATAGATGAGCGAGCGAACGTGAGGGAGGAAGGGAGAGAGAGAGTCGCGCGAGCGCGGACGTCAGAAGTGCGGGAGACGTCGAAAGGCGACAGTTTCCGCGTACATATAGGGGCTTTCTCTGTGCTCTAGCCGGCGGTGAAGAAGGTATAGAGGCCGCCGGGCCGATAAGGGTTCGAGCGCTGAGGAAAATCCTCTAATTCCGTTTTCCCGAAGCACCTTAGGCAGTTGCCTCACGATCGTCCATTCTTCTCTCCTCTCTCTCTCGCGCGCTCACGCACAGTCGGCGCATTTTTATTCTCGACGCTTCTTTTCTCTCTTCTTCACGCACGCGTGACCTTTTCAAAGCAAGAGAGGAACAGCTCGAAAGTATTGCTGCGGAACACGCGCCACCCACTAACCGACAAGCTTTTTTATGTTTCCAGGCGTGTGGGAAAAAAAGGGGTGGAGAGAGAAAGAGAAAGAGCGGAGGTGTTTTGACGCAGGCGGAGGCAGGAGGTGGTGATTTTTCTTGCACGAGAAAGAGAGAGTGTGTGTGTGTGAGAAGCGGATGCAACTGAAATATTAATGCCGCCTCGGCGGATATAAACTTGGCCGCCCTCCGGGCTCGATCGACCATATGGATTAAGGGGGAGCCCGGAATCTCGCCCGATCGTCTGTCTAGCGCCGAATTCGGCCCAAGTATGTGCAAACGACTTTTATTGATACAGCCGGATAGCGCGTAAGGGCGCGCTCTTTAAATATTCCTTCGAGACCGAAATGGAGGGGGACTGTGGATAGACGCTTTGCCGTAGAGTGGCCCGTCTCTTTTTTTCTTCTTTCCTCCGCCCCCGCGAAATGGCATACTTAAGGAGGCCGCGATTTTCCCGCGGCTTTCCCCTTCTTTATATAGGTATATAGAAGTCGGGGAGCGAGCCGGGGGTGGATGGGTATATGGAAGTGCGGTGCTGCGTATGCTGTGGGGCGCGCGCGCGCGGCTGAGAGCGCCTGTATTAAGGGGGGAGATCCAGCTGTTTGCAGGGCCTGATTGAGAAATCAGGGCGACTTGTATGCGGGATTAAAGGCGAAACGGTTTATCGCTTGTTTGTTCTAATATTTTTTTCCTCGTGTTCGGGATTCCATGGCTCCGTGCCTTTTCCTCTTTATTGCCGTTTAATTCGGAATTATTCGGCTGGAGAATTGAAGGACAGGGATGCAAGAAGGAGAGGGGGGAGAGTTGCTACTCGAGAACGTGGATATTGTCCTGATGGGAAATTGTTTCTAGCTGATGTTCGTTTATTAATACAAAAAAAAAGATGATAAATTGAAATTAAATTTTGCTCGATTTAATAACTTTCGAAAAAATCAATTGATCAAACTTGCCAAATTTCAACAGACTTTTTCATATTTTACGGGTGAGTAAAATATTCTAGCGCTACCTAAAGTTGGATTAAAAGTTGTGGAAATCAATTATTAAAAATTATTTAATTATAATTTTTTTCCTTTATATTTATAATTAGATTTATTTATTTATAGTTTTTTTAATGTTACAAAATTATCGTCAAAAACATATTTATAATTAAATAGTTTTCAATTATTGATTTTCAATACTTTTTATGAGACTGTAGGCAGCACTAAAGTATCTTACACATAACTATACAAAATTTCAAAAGATTCAGATATTTGATTAATTTTTGTATTCAATCATTATTATTATCAAAAGTATGTCAGATAAAAAATCCATCTTGGAAAAAATGTTGTTTCTCATTCTGTGCGTGTTGGCAATTTTTTAAAACTCAATTTGGGTCTTTTGAAAATTCATCGTTTTGGACAATGCTTTTTCGTATTTTGGAGCGCTATACCACTCTTGCTTTCAGCCTTTCAATTTTTTTTTTTTTTTGAAAATCTAATTTGGTCAGTAGTAATGGAGTGCAGTGCATTATGCAACTAAGCTTTGTCTGAAATATATTAGCGATAACATGCGAGTACCTTTTCCCCATCCAACTTAATTGTTTTGTGCGGCTATGCACGCAACTGTATTTTTCTATTATGGCTTTGTTAAACTAAATGATTTACTAGAATAAATCTGATAATTATACGAAAAAATATTACCCCAGGTAAGTACATTACGTTTTCCTTTTAAAAATCTTTTTCGCCGGAGCCTATAATCCTATCACGACCAAAGATATGTCACGCTGAACATTTTTCACGTTCACGCAAGTTGCAGGGAATATAACGGTTGATGTATATGGATTTAGCGGGGCTTAAATTACTCGTTATGAATGTCATTTTTAGCTGCGCTGCTTATATTTTACGCGAAAGAAGGTTTACATTTGCTTAAAATACAATTTACGTAATACAATTTTAAATTATTTATTACGACATTGCTAAAATTTTAAAGAGTTTAAGGAATAGCAAGTAAGAAACTTTAACTACATTAAAGTAAGCTGGGTTAAATCCTAAATTCATGAACTAGCGTGTCCTACGATGCAATTACTTAAAAGCAACTTTCTTAGCGAGACGTATCTTCGTACATAACGAGATCATATGTTCCTAGTTTTCAAGAAAACCTTTACTGGTAAACAGACTTTATGAGTCACATAATTATTAAAAATCATCATAGTGTGAAACGGATATTTGAATAATGTAATAATTTTTAGTTTAAATATGTATACGCGGACAATAAAAGAAAATTTATTTAATAAATATAAGGCACTAATATTTTTTAATCAATTGCTTTTATTATAAAATTTATTAAAAAACTCACTGATATCAGATGAAAGAATGCGCATAACTTTCAAATGAATACTTACATGTTAATAATTAAAATATGATATGGGAATATTTGATTGATGAAAGCAAACTCATATTTCATATAGAATTTCTTTTAATTAGTAAAAAGTACGAATATAGAAAATTTTATATAAAATAATGGCGAAATTTATTTATTTATCAAATTGATAGAAAAAAAATGATTTATTACCGTTGAAGACTTTTAAATTTCAATTTTCGCAGAGCTTGAACTTTTAACTTTCACTTGCTTTTATTTTCTTTTTAGATTTCATTTTAGTTTTATCCCATTTTCTCTGTAGCAAAAATGACAGTGAAATTTAGAGTAATCTTCTAAAAATTCAAATTGTGCGTATAATAGTAAATTTTGAATAATGATTTATAGTTAATTTTATACAAACTTTTGTAATAATAGTATATATATATATATATATATATATATATATAAATATATAAAATTTTTAAATTTCCTTGTACTGAAAAGTTATTATCACTATTTTTATAACTGTTCATTCGCGTGATAATGTTTTGAAAATAAATTTAATGAATCCAGCTCCGTGTAGAATAAATTCGGCAACGTCTGCGGTATTCAGCATCCGCGCATATACATACATAGTGATCAGCCTGTGTGACATATTTTAATACATATTTTAACAACGTGTGCTGCTTTATAATAGCTGATATCCAAGCTCGTGGAAATAACCAAGGTATTATATGAGTTAAGAGGATATCGTAACCGTTTAACACATGCCCCGGTTTTATAAATATTAAAACAATAATATTATGTAGTTATTATTTGATGAACTTAGCATCCTAGCTATTGCTATTAGGGACCTAATGGATTCATTAGATTTATTATAAAACTAATTATGATCGTTTACTTTCCAGAATGAAATTATTTATTAAATTTTCATTTAATTAAATTTTAAGCCTTTGAAAATTATTAAGCATAATTTACCAAATTTATAACTACAAAGTATTTATCAAAATTTTAATTATTTCTCAACAATTTTCATTTACTATTACACACTCATATTCAGGTACATATACATATTCACTTATATAGTGTTAATATAGTCGTATAGTTAATATTTCTATACGTATCAAATCACACGTAATATATTACAGTATTTTAATCAGGTAGATGGAGAGTAGATAATTTAGTTGAATAACTTTGATCCCAAGGATCGCGTTAAGTACATAAGATTTATCTTAAAAAAATCAATAATATAAAATAAATTCAAATAAACTGAATAAAAGAATTCAATACCCACATGGATATTAGAAGTGTTTAATAATTTAAATTTTGGAGAAAATTTCTACATTATCTATGTTGTTATGTTCTGAGTCAAAAATATTTTTCAAAGTATTTTTAATCCGTTTAAAGTTGAAGAAGCTCAATTTACCATAAAATTACATTAGATTGAAAAAAATTTCATATAAATTTTAAAAATGTATTAAAAAACGATTTCTGATTATTTTAAATAACGTTGAAAATTATAATTTTACACCAAAATCAAAGTTTCAACGAAAGTTTCCATTAGTTGAAATTGTTTCGCTGCATTTGACGACTAAAGAATATTTTACAATTGTTTTCAAACAATTTGTAAGTGGTTTTCCTACAGTTTGACGGTTTAAATTTGGTTTGAGAAATTCGTCAGCAGTTTATTAATAGTTCACTTATAAAATTTTAGCCTAAAGTTTTAAAGTAATTTGTCAATAGTCTTCCTATAATTTGTCTGGTTAATTTTGTTCGAGTGATTCGCAAGCAGTTTGTGAAAAATTCACGTACTTACAGGTTTTATGTGTAAAAATTTGTTCCAGAAATGTATATCTTTTAAATGTCTATAGTTATCAGTATTGTACCTATTGTTGAATAGTTTGAAACTTATCCCAATAGTTTAATAGTAGTTCGACAAGAGTTTATTAATAGTTTTTATTTTAAAATAGTCCGCTTGTTTTGCCAATAGTTTTTCAATAGTTTTTTTAGTAATTTACTTATTGTTTTGCGTATCAAGATTGGTCTCGATAGTTTTTCAATTGTTGTAAAATTACTACTGGGAAATAAATAATTTTCACAGTAATTTATCAGTAGTTCTTTTCGTAAAGATTGTTTTTTTAATAGCATTATTTCATAATTTTTTATTCTACTTTTTAAGCGTTAAAAAAAAAAATCTAAGAAGTGTAATTTTTTGAAAATTATCTATTTAAATTGAAATTGGTTTTTATTGAGTCAAGATACATATTACGAAATACACGGCTTGTAAGCGAGCTAATAACTGAAGTACATCCTTTCTCATATATTTTTGCTTTTAAATTTTTGTCATAAAATTTCATTAGTAGAACTTTCTCTTCCTTTTTAAATTACACATTTCCAGAGGCTCGCTCTTAGGAGGGTTTAAATTTTAATTCAGTGAAGTCAATTTTTAGATCTAATTATATTTATTTTCTAAAAAGGTGTTTCATTGATATTTGATAATATTGTACGTGATATATAAATACGTATATTTATGGTTTGTGTCACTTAATTTAATAATTATAAGATAAAATAAAGTTCGATGAAGTAAAATCGATATTTTTAAATTGCATTTATTCGCACAAAGAAATCGCGATTGCTTTTATCGTGTATAATATATACGTACTCCCAAGTAAAAATATTTTCCGAATACGTACCACAAATGGCAAAGTCGAATGCATAGTCACAGCTGAAACAGCTAAATTTATACAAAAAGTATCCTTACTTTTTTTCAATATTGTTATAATAACATTGCCATCGTGAATGATTCGATCTAAGATTCAAATTCTCACATATGTGGTAAAATCTATTTGAGACACATATTCGGAAAAATATTTTAATTGGTATATGGATGTACATATATTTATTCATTAATAGAAGATTTTATAGCTAATTCGCTACTTTTTTGATAACGTAAAATGCATTTATTAAACTAGCGCAATAGCGAATTTCAAGATTACTTAGCACACGTTAGACTATGAAAAAAAAAGTAAAGAATGCGGTATCCTAGAACTGTGAATGAGACAGAGTACTGAGAAGAACGCAGAGATATCACTGGAGGTTCAAATCAAGCAAAAACATCAAAAGGAACATATTGACGTCGTCAACTTAATTAAATTGGCCATTCATGTCTAGAAGTGCCTAATAATGCCTAGTGTAAATAAGCGCACCTTTATGATCAAATGTTCACCTCGCTTAGCTCAACGTTTCCTATTAAAATCCAGGTTGCCCTCGCGTTTGCACAGCCTCATCCGCTCTTTAAGATTGCGCTACCTAGCCTTCACCCTTGCGTATACTCAAAGTAAATTCAGGCGTCCTTAGGTAACTCAGTAAAATGCACTTGTGCAGACAGTACACCTTCGCAGAGCTTAGCACATATAGCCAGGAGCATCTCAGTGCGTCTTCATGGAAGCTCAACAAAACCTAACGCAACTGAGCTGCTGCTGAGGGCAGCCAAACAAACCTTCACGGATTTAAGCACAACTATTCTAAGTAGTCTAATCTAGTTAGTAGTCTAATTTAATTAAGTTGAAGACTACGGTAGGTTCCTTTTGATGTTCTTGCTTGATTTGATTCTCCTATGATATCTGCATTTGCTGTAAGGTTCTGTCTAGCCCACAGTTTTAAAATACCGTATTCTTTATATTTTGCTTCCTAGCCTAACGTGTGCTAAGTGATCTTGAAATTCCTTGGTGCGCTAACTACTATAACTGCACAATTAAAATTAATTGGTGCAATTTGTTTTCACCATTGCCTTGATATTACATCTTTTCAAAATTAGTTTCCGTCTAAACTTTTTTAAAAATAGACAATGTTCTTCTCATCATTTGGATATTATTTGTCACTTTCGACTTATAAATATAGAATAACAATGCTCTAAGGAGATAATTCCAGGGAAAACTATAGGTAATTTTGTTCTTTTTTGAATAAATAAATTTTCTTAAATAAATGATTTAATCTTCTTTAAACTATCTTCTAATTTAAAAAATCAACTAAATACAACTTTAGCATCAGTATAAAAAAGAAATATCTGATTAATTTTATTTTTATATATTTTATGCCACTTTAACCTCAAAATCATAACTTTGAGATGATTTTTCGGCTCTCGTGGCATAAAATTTTGCCACGTTCGACTTTTCACCCTCGCTTCGCTCGGGCGAAAAACGTCTCACGAGACAAATAATCACCTTCCACACCCGTATCGAAATGTACTATTATTGCACTTTTAACGACTAAAAAGTCAAAAAATTTAAATTATTACTATTTTTATTATTTGAACTAGTATCAAATAGTGCAAAGCTTGAATTCATTACTGCTCCTCAACAAAACAAATTTTCAAGAAAAGAATAAGAGTTTGTTGATTATATGCTTCGGCGAGAAACATGCATTCGTTCATGAAACTCTATTTTGCTCCCTACTTGCATATTATACTATGTAATGGAATAGTATATTGCATACCTAGGAAGTCAAAGAATTAGCTAGTCCACAGCACGTGTAAATTGTAGCCCGACCTCGGCTAGGGTCGTAAATATGTGTTATGGGGCCATCTAGTTTTTTATCTAGTGAAGGCAAAAATACGAAATTCTCGAATCGGCGCCGGGAAGGAAATTAGTATACTTTCGTCTTGCGAGGTAAAAAAATACTTTTTTAAAAAGCAATTCATTCACTGTTTTCTAGATTTATTTTAATCAGAATAGTATTCGAATTTTGGAATCTACCACATTATCTTCTAATCCTGTTATCAATCAAATACTAACTATTTTTCAATGTCGTGGAGAATGTGAGCTCAAGTTTGTAGAAATGGATTAAAATTTGTCTGCAGTCATTGGAACATTTGTTAGACAAATTTGAAAAGTTAAACTTAAATGTTTCAATAAAAATTTTAAATAAAGCATTCAAATTATAGAACCAAATTTTTTATTTGTCTTTTTAAATTATAAAATAAAACCATATTGTATTTTATAAAACTAACTTTGTTTAAGCAGTTTATTTGTTTACTTTCAAAAGCTATTGTTTGGATCGTGTAACGAAGTTAATTAAATGTAAACTTTATTAGATGAAGCATTTCTAATTTAGCTCAAACCATTTTCTCTAACAAAATTCGATTAGGCAAAGAGGACCTAAAAAATAAAATAAAATATTATATAAATCTAAATAGATGTACCAAAATAAAACAAAAAAATTATTTATTAAATAATGAAATAGATATTCAACTTATTGTCACTTATTGCAATTCCGTTTGCGGAAGCGTAGAAACTTTATTAAGCATAAGAAAATTTTCAAATACTCATGTTTAAACTCATTTCATGTCTAGATTATCTAAGAATGAGATTTGCTTATTTCTGCGAATATATTTAATAGAAAGAATCTAAAAACTAAATTGTTTTCTTACGGCTTTTATAAAAATGTAAGAATAAAAAGCGTTCACTAAAAGTCGAAAAAATGTTAGCACTATAAAATAAAACTTTTAACTAAAAATTTTAACAAGTTTTATGATTCAAACCTTTCAACAATTGGTACAATAACAGATTTTTCACAATATTTTACTGTAGCAATAAACCAGTGTATGTATGTGTGCGTGTCTGTACCAAAGATTGTATGTGTATTTATAATTATTTTAATCTTTTTATTTTTTTAAAGAAAATGTATCTATAAATTTCAATCAATCTTCCGAAGGTTGAATCTACTGAATATTTTTAATCAATTACTTATGTAGTGTGAAGAAACGGAGAAAACTTTGCAAACTTTTATAAATACTTTTAATTATTTTGTACAAATACATTCACAAAAATAAAAATGTTTCCACTTTATTTAAATCCCAAATATAAACAATCATTAAAAATCTCTGCCCTCAACAATCCCAACCCCATTATCTAAAACTACTTCATTTTCTCGTTGCAGATGGTGAAAATGATGATGACCGTGGTGATCGTGTTCACGATATGCTGGCTGCCTTTCAACGTGCTCATCGTAAGTAAGTCGACGGTGCCGCGCTAGGAAAAAAATTAACGGGCGCACTCCCCGACGCTCTCTTGTATTCCTCTCCCTCCCTACCCTCATTTTTTCCATTAACGAGGGTTCCGCCCTCGCGATCGACTTGCAGCCCATTGTTTGCCGCTCGGCTTGAACTCGATTGTTCGCGGCGGCGGCGCCTTTATGCCGGCCGCTCCATTCAGCGCTTCTCGCGCGATATCCGCGGGTCATCGATGCTCTCTTTTTTTCTCCATTCCCAAGTCCGCCGGTAATCGAATCTAATCGAAAGCCGCCGGAAGTGAGCTCGGTGATTCTCAATTCGTGCGCGCGTGCCCGTGCAGTTGCCGGGATGCGCGCGACTCGAGTTCCGATTGCGAGAAACTCAATATTTTTCGCTTTTCATTTTTGCGCTGGAAATATGTAGCGGGAGTCGCGGGAAATCTTGATAGGGAGAGGATCTTTGTTGCTGAAGTGACGGCGCGCTTTTTTCTCGGCTGGAAATTCGAATTGGTGACCTGAAAGTAAGCGGGCTTTGTAAGCTATTGGACGGTTTTGATTATTGAAGGAGATAAGGCTACGTTTGGTGTGGTACAATAAGAGAAAAAAAGAATTGGATGTGTCTAATCGAAATTTTAAATTTGGACATTCAAAATGACAATTGGACGTCTGATGTACTGGATTTTACTAGGATGATATATGTATATGATCTAGATTCATGTTTGAAATGATTAATATTTTGTTAACAATTTTTTAATACAACATTTTAATAAGGTCCAAAATTAACATCAAAATATTGAATTAAAATAAAAAATTCAAGCAATAATTTTATAAAACCGTTTGCGATAACCTCACGTTAAATATCCTTTTTATTCCCACTTTCGTTTTACCTTCTGTACGGTAAATTTTATGGACAGCAGATAAAAAACTTGGTACGAATTTTTCACGAAGACGTACTTTATGTTAACAAAGTTTTAAAGATGTCAATTTTTTACCACTACTTTTTAACTTTAGATCACGTATGTATGATTGACTGCGGTTTTAATAAATTTCTTTTCTCGTTTTATTTTACATTATGTATACACTTCTTCAAGCTATGATTTAAGGTAATAACTATATATATACAAAAAAGTTGGATTCTTCTTTTTTAAAGTTTTGTTTTTATTTTCATTTCAAATAGTTACTTTCTCTAGAATAAATTTACATTGTGAGAATAGTGTGTAAAACTTTTAATTAGAATATCGAGTGTTAAGTTTAGATTTATCAACATTAGAAAATAAATATGAATAAGAGTATATTTTTCTAGCTAATCATATATCAAATAAACGTGATCAACGGTAAATAGTAAATATTAATTTTCTATAAGGAAATTTTGTTTACCATCAACAGATTGCATTATTTTTTAACGCTGCTCTGATTTCATAATATAATATAATAAGATTTAATTCTCGTATTATAAACCTATTCTCCTCTCCTCCATAAACAACGTAAAATAATGAAACTTCGCTCCGCTTTCACTAAATTGAAAAAGACAAGCCCCTTTAAGAGATTCGCAATTAGGATGAAAATGATGTCACAGATATAAAATGTAATTATTTCATGCTTTCTTGGTGACATTCTATTTCTATATTTTTGAAAATACAAAATTAAACTACGAGAAAAAAGTTTGCTTATACTTTGTACTGGATGAAGAAAACGGAAAAAGTAATAATTGTATGACAACTAAGGGCGCAAGCAAAAGAGAAAACGTCGTCTTAAAGTAAAAGCACAAATAAAATTCTTTTTAATTATTTTTAACAGCTTTAAATTTCCGGTTTAAATGATCATGATAAAAATATTATTTAAAGGGTTGCTAAAATTAGTGTTTAATATTGTGAAAAAGACAACGCTTTTTTATTATATTTAACAACCTAAATATGTTATAATTTCTAACAGAGTATTTTTTAATATTTGTTCTATGTGCAAAAACTCGACAATTTCCAGCTGATAAATGTGGTACAAGGAATAAAAAAGAAAATATTTCTTATATCTGTCTAACTTCAAAATCACAACTTTGACATGATTTTTTAGCTCTCGTGGTATAAAATGTAGTTCGATACTTGTATGTAAGTTGATTATTTACCTTCTGAGACATATTTCGCCCGAGCGGAGGGAGTGAATCTTTCCTGTGTGTAGCACATCCGGATCGAAGTACACTATTTTTATATAGAAATTTCAAATAAAATGTATCGCATAGAAAAAACTAAGTAATTCCTTTTTAGCTAGGATTTTGAGTAAAATTAAATTATTTCAAATTATTCCCTCGTTTTTATTTAATTGATATCAATTAAATATAAACATTTAATTTTAATTTAATTTATAAATGAAAATGATTTAATTTAAATTTAGTATTTAAAAATTTATTAAATTTGAGGAATTCTAAAACGCCTAACAAGTTTTGATTAGTATATTCTATGAAAGCTACTTATGAAGGATTACATTTCTTGGAGGCAAATTCCGTGCATTTGACTTTGAGTCATAAATCCTTAAACCGCTGTAAATGAGTAGGCCTTTATGCCAAATATTTTAGCTACGTATAAATTTTAATTAATGAAACTGAAGATTTTTAAGTTGGATAAGTCTATTACAGCTTGCAAAATCAAATTTTACCCTATTTATAGCTAAGAAAAAAGTAATTTTTTTTAATTAGGACTTTCATGTTTCAATAAAAATGTTACGATCGTTACGCTTTTCTTTTACCATGCTTTTTTAAAGTATCATAACATAAGTAATGATGCACTTTAACATAGTTGACTCCTATCATCTGAAATTTATCAATTAATGAAATGAAAAAAAAACTAAACAATATGATACGCTTCTATTCTTCTTACGGGTTTCAGTTCATCTTTGAAATACTTACCTTACAATTAAGAAATAAGTTTTAACCACAAATGATCTCAGAGAAACTTTCGCGTGTACCCACCTCGAATAACCCTACCCAAGTACACTTATATGTTCAACATTCTAAAACACTTAACAGACTTCATCAATTCTTCCTCTAAACCCAACTAACCCTCCACTATTATAAATTTCAAAATAATTCCGCGCCAATATCCTTAGTCCGACTTTACCCAGCCCTCCACCCACTTAATCATCGCGTCGCTCTATACCCTCCAATAATTATCGTCCCCACAATATAAAAACAGATCAAACCCGACAGCACCCCGCCATTAATCGGTTTTATACCGTCCAAACGATCTCCCGCAGACATAGTCGCATCATTCCTCGCGCAGCTCCCGGCCATAAACGCTTCATATATATCGCCAAGCCGTGCGCTTATTAGCCTCATAGCATCCCGCGACTCCTAGAAAGACATTACGTACGGGCTTGACGCAGGGCACGTAGCTAGCCGCTCGCGATTACAGCCCCTCTCTCTCCGAAAAGACGCTTTATCGGCCGAGTCCGTGATGGATTGTTACTCCAAGCTCCGCGCGCCGGCAGTGACGCAGCTAGGTGGGAGGAGCCGGCACCTTTCCCATCGCGATCCTCGCCCCGGCTAATTATACCCCCGCCGATAAAATTACCGGCGATAATAAATAAATGTATCGCGCCGGCGCGCTTCGTTAACCCAGTTACAGCCTCGAAACCGGGGAGCGGTGAATTATCGTTTGGATTAAGTGTGCGCCGCGGAATACAAAGTTAAAATATACGCGAGGAGGCCGATGTTACAAACGGCTCTATATATTGCTGGGCGAATGATGTAGGTTTGAAGGGGGGTGGAAGGGAGGCCGCAACTGCTTCCGCGATTTATACATTCGAGGGATACGATACCTTTATTTGCGCGGCCGGAATTCCGAAAGCCGGGTTAACCGAACGCGCGAAACCGCAGCAAGCTGGCGAGATATGATTTATCGGATCTTTTGAAGTCGGCTGTGTGTGTGTGTGTGGGTACGCAGTGTGGAAATTACATTGCGGGCGTCTCTTGGTTTTAGGCGGAAAAAGAAGGATTTCAGTTGGATAAAAATATGTGATTATTCTGGGCGAATAAAATATTGCTCGGGTAAAACGGACAAATCAAGTATGCTTGGGTATGGGTTATAGTTATGAATGGTTCTTTGGCGTCGATGTAATCTCTAATTGGATTTTGTTCTTTCGTTTGAGAGTGTTGATTGTAACTAACGATTGCACAGCACATGTATAAAAAATTTTTAAATTAACTCCTTTTTTTTATTTTTTTTTTTTTACATGACTGATTAATGTTGTTAGTCTTTATAAGTTCCTAGTTTAGAGTCAAGCTTTATTTTTTGTGGTTTTTATATTTTTGATAAACTGATAATGTAATTGGAAAAGTTCGAATTAGTTCCATTTATCGAAATTAGAGCGCAAAAGAAAAATGAAAGTTAGAGTACTATTTTCAGCACGAAAACTGATCTCTTTATCAACGTAATTGTATAAATGGAAAAATAAGTGAGCTTTGTAAGCTACAACGAGCTATAGAAACTCTGTTAAAAATTGCACGCAATCCACCATTTGAAATAACTTTTAGAGTTTAAAATAGAAAAAAAATATTAAAACATAAGTAAAAAAATCGACAGGAGTTCCATATAAATTAATGAATTTTATTTCAATTTGAATTTTAATAATTCGCATCGTGTTAGCAAGTACACTTTTATATACGTTAAAATAAAAGAAAAATTCAAAAAAAGCAGACTGCTTAAAGAGCCCAAGGGATAGATGCCTGCGTGCGAATTCCACCTTTAAACCTTAGCTTACTTTATAAAGTTCACAGTAACTTTGCTAACCAAGATGCTTTTAACAGAAATAATTTCGCGAATTTTAGTGACTTGATATTTTTTCATAAATTCTTTATTAGAAAAGTGTTATACTTCAGAAAATAATTGAAATACCACATATAAGCCATATTAACTAAAAAAATAGTTTAGGCCGTTAAACTTGTAACATTTTATTTAATGTAAATTTATCTTTTTGAATGTTACTTCATTTTGAACATTAAAACAATTTTGCAACTATTTTGATAAACTTTTAACAAAAGCATTTATTCATTATAAACAACTTTTAATTAATAAATGATGAAATTGATTATAATTATTACTGTATTGAAATGTAATAATTTTCATTTTTCTTGAATAATAGTGACCTTAATTATATTTGTATTTATTGATCTTACAAAAATAATGATTAATTTCAATACTTAATTTATCACCTTAAAGTATTGATTTTATCGAAAATATAAAGCTTCATAAAAATTCCATGATATAATAAACTCAATTAAGTCCCTTATAATATAGATTTTACCATAATGTAAATTTAAAATATTACAAAAAGATTTTAATATGTGAACATTGCTTTGGAGAATTTTAAAATTATAACCTCAAAGAGAATATATTACCTACTTACCGAGTGCCCTTAATAAAGAACCGAAACATGTGGTAACCTTTTGTACTATCCAGCTTAAATTTATTAACTATAATTTAACTAGCAAATAATTTTCCTATTTAAATTTTATAGTTCATTATATTATTAGTTAACCATTTAATTTAGAATGAATTTATTAATTATGAAAACAATCTATGAATTATTTAACAAATTGATTTGAAAATAAATTTCTAATTTATTACTGACATAATCATTATTATCCATTAAATATGCTTTAAATTGATAGCATAATTTTCAAATTTGATTATATTTTTTGAGTAAAGTAACTTTTGATTTAAAGATTTTTTTATACTTCATGAAACTATAGATAAATTCATCAATCGGTCCAACAAATTGAAACTTTTTGAAAGTTTAAACTTTTCCACATAGAGGTAATTATTCTTTTAATCGAATTTGATGCTGCTTATTATAAAATATTAAGATTTGCTTTTAAATTGATCAACATAATTGACTTTCATATTAAAGAACAAAATTAATTCAATAAACTTTTGAAGAATGATTAGTAATCTCGTAAGATCTAATTTCATCAATTTTATAATTAGAATATTCTAAAAAACTAAAAAATTATTTTTGCCATAAAATTGAGTTTTCTTCAAGTAGTTCCCTAATAGTTAAAAAGCTGTTTTCTTTCGCAAATAAGTAAGACCCTAAACTTAATTAGAACTAATTTGTAAGTTTTATTTATTACCAACTTCTACTCGAGAAATCCGTAATTCATCTCGTGAACTCTTGCTAAGTTTATCTAGCCATCGAGACTTTTGACAAACTTTTAAACGACACTATACGTGAGCTTCATCCCAAAAAATAACGATTCCTCCTAAACCTAAATAAGGTTAACTGCAAGATAATCCGAGCATGGAAAATACGTGCAAGAAGGATTTCTTGTTCCCAGACACGACGCTATATGATTTACTGATGCTGCTTTAGGCAGCTGTACTCTGTATTCACCTTATGCAAAATTATTCGCAACCTGTTTTTCTGAAAGCGTTCATCAGTTCCACACGTATGTGGTTAATTAAATCACTATAATGCTATTATATAATATGTTTGCTTACAGATATAGATTTTACTTTTGAGAGAAATGTTAAATTATCATATGAATAATAATAACTTGTTTAATTTTATTTATTAATTTTCTAATTTATAAAAAAAATAATTAACACTCTAAGATTAACTTTGTGAAAGTTTATTTCTTGACATTATTTTCAAATAAACGCAAAAACATATTTAATGTACAGATAGAGTAATTTGCCGTTAAAAAATATGCAAACGTAGCAAAAAATGTCCCAAATTTTTAATGAGAACATGAAAGTTCAATTATGAGTCCGGTGGAAATAAAATTTTAGCTGTTTTCTTTATTTGTTCAGGAATATATAATTGAGATTAACGATGTTGAAACTAAGTAAATTAAAAAAGTTTTATATCATAATAATAATAAAATTTCAAAATTTTCAATTTTTTTAAGTATACAATTTAATGCAAGTAACTTTAAATGAATTCAAATCTGTCTGTCTTAATATTAAATTAATTTTCGAATGAAGTCAGTTTATACAGCATTACCACCACAAACCAGCTTCGTAATTATTAAACTCGGCATAATTAAAATTTAAGAACAAAATAATTTGCAAATATCTGGTTTTATAATTTCTAAATAAATTTTATATATTTAAACGCGTAAGATCTAAAAATTTGAAAAAAGCTTAAATATATTACATCTTTATTTTATTTTTGTATTCTTAATATGACGAACTTTAATTCTTTCTGAGGTACAACGTCATTAATTAAAAACAAATTTAGACATACCTACACAAAACTTTCTCAAATTAAAAAAATTTTTACTTCTTTTAGAAAACAAATTTTTCCGTTATTTTCGAATACCTATAACTGTAAATAAATCCCTTCCAATCAAAAGTTTATTAAAAACAATCATAAAAATAATTTTAACATTGATATAAAAAAAAAGTTTTTCCTTTTTCTGAACAAAAAAATTTAGAATTTTCAAAGCAATCATCGAGATAAAAATCAACTTCTATATAAAAAAAAATCAACTAAATTCAGTTAAAAAAATTCTAGAAACCAAGCCGACCAACCCAAATAAAAAAAAAATCTCACCTCCTGTTCACAGCTGATAATGGACAACGACGAGCGCATCATAAACTGGCCGGGCCTGCCCTACGTCTGGGCGAGCTTGCACTGGCTGTCGATGTCCCACGCCTGCTACAACCCGGTAATCTACTGCTGGATGAACTCGCGCTTCAGGCAGGGTTTTTTCGCCGTCCTGAGGCGGGTGCCGATGATCGGGGTCTACATACCGAACGAGAGCCCGGCTTACAACACCAGCATAGCTGGGATCGCCCTCACCGGTATAACCGCCATTACCGAGCACTCCTCTGCCAAGGAGAAAAGCTAAATTTCCTTTTCTTTCATATACGATTTTAAATGATCCGCCGATATAATAATTGTGTACTCTCTCTCTCTCTCTAGTTATCTCTCTGTTTGCCTGCGTATCTTTCACATATGTCGTTGTATATCCTCCTTTTATGTATACCTATGTTCGACTGCAAGCTCGTACCGATCCGTTATGTATGTACATATAGGTACTATGTATGCACTTGCAATATGACGTTCGTCTTCCGAGTGTTTCGTATATATACGGTTGTTGTTGTGTGCTAGTTAGAGTTCTTCAGATTAAATGCCGAGAAATAGTATTCAGGATAGACACCGGACAACTTTATCTTTTTTAACGATAGTTTTTATATTTTTATAACTGCTTGGTTGGTCTATTTCTTTTTATATACACGTTACCACTACTGTGCCAACACTATGTATATATTTCCTTGTTTTCACGATTTTCTTTTTATTCAGAATGATCTGTATGACTCACGACTATCGTTCAGTTAGATTGATAACTATCGATTGTTTCTTAGAGAACACAATATAGACTGATTGTTTCTCAACCTATGTATAACGCATGCCACTGTACTTTCAAATTGTATTTAAGGGGTAACACCACTCCAGAGTTTCAAAGTCGATTTTTTTTTCATTGTTAAGCTACTCTTTAGGATGTTAAGAACTAAGATGCAATGTGTCTGATAGCGAAAAAAAAATTTTTTGCAGGGGGCAGCTTCAAAAATGCGCGAAAATCGCGACGCTGCTCTCCCGTGTAACTCGAATCAACGTACGGCTAATCTAAGCGGTAAATCAAGTTTCAAAATTATAAGGATTTAAATTAATTAAATTCTAAGCTTTCTTCATGTACTTAGAGATAGCAGCGAGAGCTTCAACTCGATCGTGCGGTTATTCAGAAAAAAAGAATTGCCAACACAAACAAAATCTTCGACGTGTAATCTTCAGATTTTGCATTATGAATTTTTGAAACGACTTAGCTACAGTAACAAGAATTAGGCAAGTAATGAACAATTACAACTGGCCCGAAGTTTTTTAATCTACGAAGGAACTGGATGCCCTGTGCGTTAAGTAGTTGGAGCACCTGCTGACTGTGACGGCGAAAATGGCCGCTCGCTCGTTCTTAAAATAAGGAAAAAGGAACGTACTGATATAGAGGACCTCTTTATGGAACAGGCCCTGCAAAAGGTAAAGGATGAAAACATATTTTGGCTTTTTTTTAATAAGAGTTGATTTTCTTATAAATATTTTAGTATATTTAATTAGCTAATTTTTATTTCTAGCATTATGCAAATGATAAAAAAATTTAACTTTTTGTTTCAGGTTCAAATACAAACGTGCTACAAACGTTGAAACTCTTTTGACAAAACAAGGTTGCGTGTACAAAACTACAATGTCGTTATTTTATAAAAAAAATCCAATCGGAATATGTTTTATAAATTCTAAGATATATATAATAAAATAATTTAAGGATATTATTTATTTCTTTTACCCAGAAAATAATTTTACAGTGATCTAGTCAGGTTTCTCAAATGGTGTTACCCCTTAACGTTAATCAATTCTTAATAGAAGTAAAAGTCATATTTTATTTTAAATAATATTATTGATAAAATAATAATTTTATGTACTTTATTTTTATTGTAGTTTTAATTTATTAAAGCAAAGCCTATGCAATTTTTTTATTCATTACTATGTATAGGAAAGATTGAGATCTGAATTTTTTAATTGAACAAATATTAGGGATACATTTACATACTTAAATTTTCTCGATAAATTTAAAATTCTAGAGAAAAAAATTTTCTGATCATTTTATCCATTATCATTTTAAAAACGTTATTTTTGTATTTTTTCTTATTCTTTTTTTTTAGAAAGTCAGAATTCCTAGAATTGTACGAATTCGGATCTCATAAATCAATACCCACACAAATTTATTTATTACAAATTGTTGTCGAACGCTCACAAGAAATAACAGTACACGCCAACACCGCTTCACGTAAGTGTTTTTTTAACTCTGTGTATCACATGTGATTTTGAAGTTCAATTTTAACCCTACTCAATACCATTTCCTTATGTTTTCTTTACGACCCTACTTTTTCTGACTCACGTACTTTGTGAATATTCTACCCAGTATTGGAAATACGCAAAATTCACTTTCAGAGAAAGCATGCCAGTTATTTTGTTTTCCCAGCCTGCTATTGTTTACGTAGTCCCACGATTCCTCTTTGTCGGAGCTTTTTTCCGAGTAATATAAAGTAAAAGAAGAAAGATTCTAAATTATTAAGTTGCTTGCATGATTTCCTTACCTATTATTGATAATTAACATTATAAATAAATACAAATAATATTATAAACTTTGTACTACGTGTAAATTAACATTTTAGTTAATAAATTCATTTATTAAAATCGTTCATTGTTGGACTGTAAATATTTCAATCATTAAATATTTCATTTTGTTGAAATAAATAATTTATCTCATGAACTCGACTCTTGCAATAAGCGAACAAAAAAGAACCAATCAATAAAAGAGTAGCTTACCTTTTTACTCGAAGAGGGATGATTTTTTGCCCTTTCAGATTTAGAGTCTATTGGTTCGTCGCTCTCGTTCGGAATCACAAAAGGTTTTTCTTCTTACTTTCTTACGTGCCATTCTCTCCAAGTTAAGGTGCTTCAAGACAAAAAGGGAGCTTAGATTTCGTTCAAGAGAATTAAGGAGAGCGTTAAGAGGAATCAGACTTGTTTAGAAATCGAAGGATTCCTGCTGAGTGATTGAGATAAATTAGCAAAATATGACAAATATAAAAAATTTTATAGAACTCGAACTATTGGAATTATAAATTTGAATTTAATTTAAATTCAAATTTATAATTTGAATTTAAATTGATATTTAAATTGATTGATGAATTTAAAGAATGCGGTCGCAGAAAAAATTTTTAGGAAAAGTACGATATGTCAAGTATACTAAAAATTATTAAATAAAGTAATTTTAAAGTTATATTACCTTCATTCTACACAAGCTCTATCGTTTTACTTCTCAACTGCTCTAAAAAAGTTTCATTTTTTTTTCAAATTCTTGCTTTATTGAATCTACATTTGTATACCAAATAAAATATTGTTATTCTACATATTTACCGGAAGATACTGCTAAATTAAAATAAATCACCAATCTTAAAGAAGTTAGCAATACAGATTCATACTAACATAATAAGTTGAAGTATCTCTTCTAAATTGATTTGTATTTACCCTGTAATCAGAAATCTTACAAATGAGCTAGATAAACTTGCTTGCAAAGAGATAAAAATTCAATGAAGTAAGAAAACATTGAGAAAAGCTAATGTAACTTGTTTAAGTCAAAATTATTTTTTATAATAATAATATTTTTTAATAATAATAAGAAGAAGAATAATAATTTTGTTATAACAAATATATAAATAATTTAAAAATATTTGTTACGTTAATGCATATTTAGATTATTTAGCTCACATTAACATTTATAAAATAATTTATAATTTTATATTATAAAGCGTTTAATTAATTTTTTTTAAATAGCATAAAATATTTCACAACAATTATGCTTTTAATTATAATTTGTAAACATATAATTAATTGGAAAAAAATCCTGTTATTTATGACCGCGTCATATACGTTTATTGATCGTCGTCCATCCGATGTTTGATGAAATCAAAAACTCTACAAAATAAAATGTTAATATTCAATATGCCTTAATGCAATTCATTTAAAACAAGATATAATTTAAAAATACAAATAGAATATGAAAAACAATATTAATAATAAAACAGCGATATTGTCTTACACGGCCTACATACGGGCAACCCAGTAGTAACGGTTGTGATTGGTCAGACGTCGAACAGCAATATTTTTTTTACATTTTTATAAATGCTTAAAAAAATTTTTGTTTGAATTGTTAAAAATTTTCTTTTGTACAAACTGATTTTAATTATTAGAATTTTAATTTATTCTGGACTTTAAATAATAAATTGTATGAATTAAAACGCCTGTTCAATAATATCATATTTTCAAATAATATTTTACAAAAGCTGCCTACTTTCTAACTTTGTACAACTCTTCTTATAATACTTGAAAAAAATAGAAAAACAAATACAAAAACGTTACCAATTAGAGTTTCAAAAACAAACTCATCATTAATTCATTAAAATAATTATTGAGCTAACTGAAATTTAGATGAAAACTCAACGTAATTACAAGCCATTAATCGAATCGTTCACATAATAACACCTCCAAGACTCATCATTTCAAAATCAATAAAGCGCCCCTATTAAACTCCAAAGAAACCTCCGCATAGCCAAAACGCTCGCTTTCCATCGTCTAATAATGCAGCCGTACCTGCACTAACTCAAGCTCGCTATGAAGTATAAATCCAATCTTTCGGCGGACTATCTAATGTTTCATCTCTGGGCAAACAAACGCAAAACGGAAATAAAAGCAAATACAACGCTCGCAAGTCCAACTCTAATGCTCGAGCATAGAGAGCCGCACAAATACACACAGATCATCGCGGATACACTCATAAACTCGTAGACGGGCTCGCATATACATTTTGCAAGCACGCGCTAGTCCGTGCCGGGGCACAACAAACGCACCTAAACACGCGACCGCCTGTTTCCAGCGATTAGAATTTATAATATGCCAAGGGCTAATTCCTCATTCGAGCCAGAGCATATGTATTGTCTTGCTCGGCTGGAGAGACGGCTCAGAGCGACAGCGGCGCTTTGGCGGGAAGCGAGTCCTTATATGTATACCGAGGAGGGTAGGAAATTGCTTCTAAGGTGCACTGCCGGGATGTGAACTTGAACCAAATATCAGGGGAAGTCTGAGGCGGGATATAAATAGAAGCGGTCTTCGTCGACGTGCACGATTATAATGGATTTAGTTTGTGGAGTTGAAACTTACTAAAAATTAATAAAATATATTTTTGGAAGTTGAGTAATGTGATTTTGGTTGATATAAAGTTTTTTACTTATTATGTACATATCAGATATGATTTTCGCATATTTTTAACACTGTCTATTGTTAGAAAGCTTACATTTTGAGTTTAGTACTCGTTTTCCTGCACAGGCTTTTGAGCTAATCAATCAATTTTAATTAGACCAGGCTTAAAGTGCTCGATTAAACACAAGTGTAGATAATAATTTAGTTTTTATTTTTAATTTAATAATTATTTATACATTTTTCCCAAAAAAGTAATTCATATTGGGTGTAGAGCTACTATCGAAGAGTATTTTAAACTCCGTCTGGTATTAATTAATGAACCTGTTGGCTCGATAACCAGTGGTAAATGGATACAGAGAATATAAAATATCAGAGACTTAAGTTCAATATGAAGGGCTCAGAGCCAAAGGAAACCAAGTCCATTTTAAAAAGCGATCCTTTTTAACGAAGAAAGGTCTATATTTCTGAAATTTCAATATTACAAACTTAGTTATTCTTGGATTCTATACGGTCTAAACATTATTTATGTAAATATGTATATTGATCTTTAGAATTAAACAGTTAGCTGCACTATTGCATTTTCTCAAGAACATGTAAAAATGAACTTGGTCTATGAAACTTTCATATATACTACTCAAATAAAGTATAAATAAGTATTAAAAATTTATATTAAACAAAATTATATGTTCTACTACTTTTGCAAGAAAAAAATCTTTATTCTTAATGAGTTGCAATCAGACTGGATTAAAAAGTAGCATACAATATTTTAATGAGTATATATTTTAAAAGATTTTCTCCTTTACGGACTTTTGAAAAATAGCGATTTTTTTATTACGACTAATCAGCTGCCTCTTTTTGACGTTTCAAGCTTGTGCAGGACGTGCATTAAAAGAAATATTTTATACTCTAAAAGATGTGCCTAGATTATAACTTAAGCCGATTTGCACTTCTTACTAAAGTTTCTTTGTCGCACAACCCTGTTATCGTGTCCCTCAAAGAGCAGTCAATGCGATAATTGCAACGCAAAAGATCCTACATTTTTTTCGCTAAGCAGTCACCTTTTCAAAAGTACTTGCTTCTATATAAACTTTCGAATGAAGTCGCGCTTCTCCTTGTAAATGGTAATCGCGTAAACTCGTTCGAACTGGCCACGACAGGCGCTCAGAAAACTTTCCTGACAGCTTGGTCCCAAACCGACTCGAAAGTCAAGCTCCGAGCTGCTTCCCAAATCACGCGGGGTATACGTAGATCCGCATATATGCATAAATAAATAGTGACGAACATTTCAACCCCCCCCCCCCATATACCTTATTCCTCTTCTCATTCTTCAGCCATCAATATCCGATTTTTCCCGTCAAGAATTCCATTCGTCTTTCTGCATTCACGTCTGGAGAAATGCTAGCATCATATAAAGAGCCGTAATTTCCGCAGTGCGCGTCGCTGTTGTCATATTGCACTGAGACAGCTCATGCGGGTGCCGCGTGTATACTCCTAGCCTCCTTTTGTGTCCTATACTCATTTCGCGTAAGCCGCTTGATGAAGCTCGAGTGAGTTTTGCGTGGCCGGGAAAGCCGGCAGCGCTGTTTTTATGTTTAAGCCGAGCTTTTATCCTTTCGCGAGCCTGAAAATCTTCGCTCTTACTTTGACACGGCTTGCTACTGAATGAATAAAATAAGATTGGAATTTGTTTTTTTTTTTTTTTAATGCGCGTAATGACAAATGATCGTCCTGAGATGATAATTATAAAAAAATTAATAGATTTATAAAGATATTAAATATTGATTGAGTCTTCTTTCAACGAATATTTATATATTTGTAAAGGATATACCGATAATATACGCGGTAGCCTTTGTGTAACTCGATTGGTGCATCGTGCACCGATAACCTACGCAACGGATGACCATACTTCGACTAATGTCATTTCTCCATACAGCGAGGCATGTCTGCTAACATTTTTGCCAAGATTGAATTATTTTATAGGAGGCACACATCGTAAGTGCGCGCAAGCGGGCAACTTATAATTCCCGTAAATCATAAAGCAGAAATTGTTTTTAATATATTTATTCGATCAAAAAATGATACGACTTTATCAAACAATATATTGATATAACCCTTTGGGTGGATAGCTTATAGAAATCTGACCAAATGGTAAAAGGAGAAATGAGAACAAGGATGTTATCATCACTTTTGTCGTGCGCGGTGTCGGCTTATTTATAATCTTATTATTGGTGCTTCGATGCAGGACACCGTATCGCATCGCTAATAGTAAATTCGTTTTGTATTTTCAAGTAGATAGTTATTTAAATCAAGACATTACATACTTGCTTCAAATGGATATGAATGGAACAGATTTCATATTCGCTTTAAGAGAATTACTGCTAGGACGTAAAACAAAATTGTTTTTGCTAGAACCAAGTGGATTCTGTTTTCATCAAGATATTTTTTTTTTCGGTGTAATAAATATGTTTTCTTTGTCCTCCATAATAAGATTATTTCGGTGGCTTCGATTAACATCAAATAAGTCCATTTTTTGACAATCGACTTTACACCACTTTTAAGAGGCTTGAAGCTTCCACACTAATATATAATCCATTGAATTATCGGAAAGTTTAGATTTCATAGAGGTACCACATTGGCCTCTAAACGAACAAATTCATTTTTTAGATAATTACTTCCAACTTTATGAATTAGTCCATTACTTCCTAAAAAAATTTTAATTGTTTTTATATATATAGATTTAACTTGCTATCGTCTAATTTTTGTTATTCCTTTCTATGTAAAACCTTTAATTTTATCATTAACACAAATTACGAAAACTTTTCTTCTTTCATTATCGGAAGCGAGAGATTACAACGACTGATTACCTTATGATTAAATAATAAAGTAATTTAAATACATAGTGCTTTCATTAATTATTAATATTTCTTGATTATAATTTCTTGCTATAATTGCTTCTTAAGACATTTTTTTTATTAATATAAATGACTTGAAATATGTTTGATTAGTTTTCAAAAAAAGGAAAATATATACGTTAAAGCATGATTATTAGGTTTATACGATATAGTGTCTAAATGAATTAGCTAAGTATTAAATTTTAATTCGTTTCTTCTGATATCAGGTGCTCTTTTAAACATTAAACCCTCGATATCTCGAAAAAAAACAAAATGTAACTTATTTGATTTTTACCAGGATTCACAGATCTTTGTTCGATAGACTCTTGCAAATTTCTTAAAATTTGCAAACAAATTCGAATTTATTTTCATTTATTACTCTCTGATTCATAGTAGGCAGATTTATTCGACAGTGCAGCATTCAGATTGCTTGGATTATGGAATTTGCATCAGTGTTATGTATATACTCAGTTAATTCCGTTTCAAATTTAAATAGATAATTGAGTTGCGCTTTTTATATTATTATCATAATCAAATATGCTGTTTTTATCACTATAACGCATTGTTATAAAATAGCAATATTTTATGAAAAGACTTTTAAACTAATTACTTATTTTATTACAATGAAATAAAATTTTAAAAAAGAATTTAATTTTAAAAAAGAAAAAATATCGTTTATTAGAAGGCTTTAATCGATTAACCACCAAATTGAATGAATCGAAACTTTTATAACAATTTGGAAATTAAAAAAAAATAGATAAAATGAAGCTTGAAACAAAACTTTTAAATAAACCCTACCTGAATATCTGGGTAATTTAAATAATAAACAAAGCTTTAAATAAAAATTTTTATTTTAATATAGCTAAACATAGACAATTAAAAATTATAAAAATTATCTATCCCTATCAAAATTTTTAAATTAAAATGTTTCATCAAATTGAAAAATCTGTAAATATCAAATTAAACTTACATAATATTTCTTAATATTGCGTAGTTTCAAATTCTTCGCTTTTCCCCCGAATTCAGTTTTATTTCAATTTTCTCCGACCAATTTGCATGCCAATGCAAACATTCCTGCATGTTTGTCGTATTGTGTGAGTGCCAAACTTGTATATTACTGTACCTATCTCAAAATTAATTACATGAAAGTTGATGACGTCAAACAATTGAATATAAAATTGCATAGAATTAAAAGTTGAAGCTAGTGCTTGAAAAAAATTTTTTATTTTGTCTTATATTGTACGTTTTTTACTAAATTACTAAAACATAATTTCAATAAATTCTAAATTGGTCGTTGGTTCAATATTATTACATATTTGTAAATATAATTTAAAAAATAATATATAGTTTCTTTTTCATTTTAACTAATTGTATCATTTTACATAGAAATGTATTTTATCATATCAATCTCGTTATAACGCAAATAATATAAAAGTAAAGCAAAAATCTATTAGTCGGATCGAAATTCGTCGGTATTGAATTTATATTTTATATTCGAAATCATAGTCATAAAATTTTAAAAAGAATTGAAACATAAAGTTTTAATTTCTTGGATTGTTTTATAAATACTAACTATGTAGGCGGGAAATAAAATGCGCGTATTTTGTAAACATTTCTTACATTAATTCCGTAATTATCAAAACCTAAAACTTGTTTTTGAAAAATCAAAACATAAATATTAATAAGATATACGTTTGAAACTCAAGAATGGCATCTGATGGAGACATTCTCATCAGTAAAAAACGATCCTCTTACTGATAAGTATCTTATAATCGCTATATAAAAATATTGAAACCCAACGTAAAAGAAGAATCGTCAATTTTTTTTTCTGAACAAAACAAGTCCGTGACCTCGAGAAATATAATAATACTATAAACTAATTTTTAATTTATACAGAACAGTATCACATTATCGATTAGCTTTAACTTTGAGATATAGTTATAAATTATCGAAACAAACGATAAATTATTTTTTATGATTTTTGTCGCGATCTTGGTGTTATATAAGATTTTATACTATATAATACTAAATCATCTTGTATTTTTAATCAATAGTGCTCAGGCCACTTTTATTGAAAACCTATAAAATTGTGACTGACAAATGAACCGTGAAAGTTGAACCCATCAATTTTGATAAAAATATTATCGATTTTACCGACTTTTTACAATGTAACATAAACTTTTAACTCTGAAAAATTTACTAAACAATAAAATTTTACGTTAGCGAAAATATGTTAATAGAAAAAAAAACCATTTCTTCGAGTTATTTTTAATTCAAGACACTTACTCTTATTTGTACTACATGTGCCAACTATTTATGAACATTTATATTTATTATAGTCTGTTTAATTCTATGCTAATATTTATGATTGTAGATGTTTCATTTTGCTTTCTAAATTATAGCAAAAGATATACGTACGCTAAAACTACATTAAGCGTTTCCTACAAAATTGTCTGTTACTATTTTTAATTTTTAAATAATATGCATGAGCATGCTCACAAAGCCTACCTTTTGTTGTTTTAATTGTTTGAAAAATTCTGCTTACATCTAAATGTCATCAATATCGAAACATTATTAGACGTATTCGGATGAAAATCGCTTCCAGCGCTTGTAAACGTTTACTATAGATATTTGAATTGAGAAATATTAAGTAGAGTTAATAATAAAATGTACAGTTGTTACTGTTTTCAATTTATTAAAAAAAAATCATAAAATATCAAGGGAAAGTCAAACAGTTCCGACCGTCTCCCAGAACCGGTCGTCATGCGTTTGTCAATCCGAATGCTATTCACTGAGAAAATAATTTCTCCTTCGTAAGTATAATACATTTACAGTTTTACTGTCTAGTGTGTTTACATAAGAAAGCAGATTTCTTAGGCAGAAGTTTATCGTAGAATGAATATTGAAGTTGGCCAATATCTACGTGCTTCTGAAGACAGCCCCTAAAAACATCTGGATTTCGTAATTACCTTGACCATTTAGAATTTGCTCAAGGAAGTAAAAAGACATTCTTACAGAAACTCTTTTCTCAGTGTATTATTATACATATTGCAATTTTGATTAATGAAAGGTGAAAAATTTATTGCACATTGCAGTTTCTTGTAAAAATATTGTGAGCTTTTTTCACTGAAATCTTCAATGCCTTTTGCAAGAATTCACCTAATCATTTCTTTATTTTAGAAAACTGTGTTTTTATCTTTACATTTACATCTATATACATAATGCACATGTAGATACGTAATATTTGAATATTTTCGCATTACTTAAATTTTTGCATAACTTTTCTGCATCATGATAAAATTATTATTTTACCCAGGACTTTATTTCCGCACAATTAAAATAAATTTTTTCATAGCACTGACTAAATATACCCGTTACCAAGATTAAAATTAAAAAAATTGAACTATTATGTAAATCAATGCTAATTGATAATTGTAGAAATTTTAATACTAATCATAAATCATTACTCATTAGTTCAATTGTTTACTTAATTGTATACTGAATTGGTATATGACGTCGAGAAAAAATTGTTTTTTTTTCTAATTAATGAATTAGAAATATCTGTAATAATAGAGTGATAAAATTGATTGAAAATAACAACATTTTCTTTGATTTTAATTTGATATAAAATGATTAATTTCGGAAAGCGATAAATATTAATTTTAAATAACAATTTCAGGTTTCGAAGGACAAAATTACTCTGGTTTAAGAAGAATAAATACCTGCACGACGTACGTCAGCGTACGTAGTAAAAAATCCAAGGGCAACAACAGTTCTTTGCCACCAACAAGAAGTTCCAGTGTTCGCTGCAACAGTTCTCAGAAAATTTCTACGCCATCTCAAAAGCACCTGATTCCCCTTGAAGCTCAACTCGAAGAGTCTCTATAAATGTATAATAATAAGCGAAAAAACCATCATTGTACTTAACGTTTTTTGTGATATAATCCGTACCAAACGATGAAATAAGTTAAAAATAAAAATACATTCGTTTTTCTTACATATTTTATCTTCAACTTTATTTAAAACGTCAATTTCATTAAACATTACATACAACGTAACAGATGATCACAGTGAGATCCATCAATTGGAATAAAATAATAGCACCCAAACTTCGTCTCCAAAAAATTTGAGTAAGAAATGAAATAAATATTATTTCACATAAATTCTCAAAAATATTTGCACATTTGTAAGTAATCCTCAAGTCCCTTTACAGTATATTATTTAAATTATACATTATTGACATGGAAATTGTCACAAAAGATCTTTGTGAATTCTTTCTTTCATGGTATTAAAAATATTTCAGTCTCTGGTAAGGAGCAGAAACGTTTTCAAAATGTGAGATGCATAAAAAAGGATGTTATGAAGATAATCATGAGATTGGTCTTGAATATCATTTACTTATATCATTAAATTAGCTTTGAATATTATTAAACTTTCGGTTTTATAAGAGTTATTTAATAAGAATATTTTTTATAATTATAATTTTAATTCTATCAATTAAAGAATTTAATATTTATAACTAATTATATTTTTTTTTAAATTTGCAGAAATACTTTTATTAATAGTATAATGAGTTTGTTAAAGTTTCATAACAATTAAATTTTTATTACGGGTTCTAATGAAAAATAAAAAATTTCACATTATTACATTTTATAATAAATACATTTAACATTGAAGCTATGAAAAGATTTTTATGAAACTACAAAATTATGTTGATTTTCCTAATCCTGTTGCAAAATTTTAGACGAATTAGAAAGTTTGATTAAAATTGGATGAAATATAAGACATAAAAATTCTCATTAAATTTAAGAAATGTATCTACTTATTAATTTTAGAAAAATACCATAAATTTATAAATATAAGGTGAAATATATAGAGAACTTCTTTAAAACCGAATGTAAACAATTTTTTCTTTTTGAATAGGTATTAAAATATATGTCAATGTTTTTATAAGTGTAAGACCAATGTCAATCACATATTTGAATAATCTCCATCCATAATTAATATTTTTAACACAGAACATTTGTTAAGACATTTAAAGTTTCTTTTTCTCTAAAAGCAATCAAACCACCATCATTCGCAACTTCACTATCAATATTAGAATACTTCATAGTAGCATCACAGCCATCTTGATTGGTTGTATATTTCTTGAAATCTAAAAGACCTCCACCTTGTGATTGTAGTATAGAATGAGGACCACAAATATCCCATCTATAAGTAGAGCTCCTAGAAAGTACATAAGCTGCAGCATATCCAAGTGCAACACTTATTAGTTTATAACCTGCTCCTGCAGCTTCTACAGTTCTATATTGAGCTTCTTGTAATTTTGACTTTATTGTTGGATCCTCAATTCTACTGATTAAAACTACATTACTAGTTGTTCCTTCTTTAATACGAATAGAACAGCAAGATGTATTGTTGTCTGCATAACCCCAATAACACATTCCTTTCCATCTTAAAATATAAATTATTGTAAATTAATATATGCTAGATTTTTTTACATAAAATTAGTAAGGTAAAAAAAAATTTTTAATATTTATTACAATATTGTAATACTGCAATTTATATCAATTATTTTGATATAATCAATCTTTAAAAACATTTTAGTGTGTTAAATGTTTTTCTAATAAAAATTTTATATATGAATATATATAGTCTTTAGTACAAAAAAGTTTAACACACATTGAATGGCCATTAATAATAAAATAATAACTTAATAATTAAACATTAATAAAATAAAATACACATATAAATAAAATTAATTAAGACTAAATTAAAATTATGTGTTTAATTTACTTAGTTTCTGTTTGAGTATAGAATGGTTGATTAACTACTCCTATTACTGGTAAACCAGAGCTCCGAAAATAAGCACCAATGAGTACAGTCACACAGCGTAATCCACTTAAATGTAGACCAGTTGTTTCATCAATTACTTCACCTCCATTTATGTAGTCTGCTGTTGAATCTACCAATCATATTTTTTTATGTTAAACAAATTATTATATAAGTATAACGTATTCTTATCAAAGATAATATTTGAGAACTATTTTTTTTTCTCTAAAAATTCTAAAATTTATAAGAAAAATAGTTACAAATTTTTATTAACAAATGCCATTAACAATTCATTTCTCTAAACTATTCCATGGCATTATATGTATTAATTAAATGCACTTATTATGGATTGTTATAAAGTTTTATGATTATAAATCATTTTTGAGAAGATTAAAAAGAAAATTTGTTTTTTACCTATGGGATCAATCCATATTCCAAGATCTGATATATCAATTTGAAAATCTGTAGGAATGTTTTTCGAATCAATTGCCACATCTGTTAAAACTATATCTCTATGTACTTCTTTAGAAAGTAAGTCAGCAGCTGTTTGATTATCGTCTAAAACTTTTCTCAAAAGTTCAGCAGTTTTTTCTGAGCTAGAGCAAACTTCAACAGTTATTGTCTCTCCTAAAGTGTTACTAAAAACATTGTTCTCCTCTCCCTTAACTGCACCAGCCAGTTCTGGAAACTGTATTTTTGAAAATTTAAATTTCTTGTCACTAATTCTTTTTTATTGTTAGTAACAAAAAGTGTAAGAAGTTTTCATTTCTTTATTTATTTGTTAATTTTTATTTTAAAAAATTAGATTTACCTCCAGTCCAATATCATGCCTGATTGTTTCTTGTATAAGAACATCTGCCAAAGTTTTGAAGTCCTGAATGAAGCGGGGGTTCTTCTCCTGTGCTGATTTTTCCTGCACAAGCAGCGCAAACAGCTCCTTGTCCTGCCTGCAAACTCGAGCAATATTTGCCGCTTTCTCTGACACCTTCAGAAGAACTCGCAGAAGTCGACTACCATCCTTCATCTTGGAGTCACAGCAAAGGAGTTTTCCTCTAGAAAAAAAAGAGCCAAATAACCGTCTGAAATCCAACTGGCAGAGTATCTGCCTCAATGCTAGAAGTGAACCTCAAAGAGAATCCATATGAAGGCAATGCTCTTGTATAACATCAATGTAATTCTATTAGTAACATCAACTGCCATTGTCAGCTACGTCAATATATCCATTGTCATTCGAATTTGCGTCCATACAGCGCTCACAAATGCCATGTATAAATTATTCATTCTATTCACAGATTTTCGTGGCCTGTACGCGCTCTTGAATTTAAATGCAGCTACGCTCGCACCAAGAACCGCGTTTTTTTAACTCCATTATCTTCGAGCGACAAGAAAAAAAAAAATAAACCAGCCGCAGCGCATTGAGCCCGTAACAAAGTTTACCTTTTCAAAAGCTCCTTCCTCCTCTCCTCTCCACTTAAATCACGGTTAAACAGCTCCCGCGCCGCAAGCAGCAGCAGCAGCAGCCAGCGCGAGAGCGAGCTTCTTCAAGGCTCCTGTCAACTTTTCTTCTGCTCCTCTCTCTGTGTTTTCTGCTCTTGTTCGCGCGCCGCCTGCACTATCCTAAGCCTATATCGCCATCTACGTTTCGAGACAATAGCGCTGGGTCGCGCTAGGTTAAAAACTTCAGCCTGCGCGCGCGCCTGTATAAAGTCGAGACTGCTGCGGAGCTGCGCGCCGCTATCTTCGGCCCCCGGCGCTCTGTCCCCGTATGGGTTGATAATCGATAATTATAACCAAAAATAGGTAACGGGTATTTTTAAACGCGTCAGAGGAGTCTTTTAAAAGTACTTTACATTCCGCTGGGATTTCGACATTTCACGTGCGTTCTGATATTGGAGAGTTTATTGAAATATAATGCGTCACGTCGGCTTCCTAACCAAATAGCCGCATTCTTAATGAATTGGAAAATTTTTTTGTTCTTATTGTTATTAGCAAAGTAGATTGGGCATAATTACTTTTTTTTTTAATGGATTTATTCGTTTGTCTATTCAAATGCTGTGTTTACAAGAATCTAGCTTGCAACAATTAAAATGATAATAATGAGACATGTGAATGTCTACATTCCTTACATAAAATAAACAACTTTTTTTTATAATTGTTTGTTAAGAAAAATTTTTTAGGGAATAAAAGTTCTTTTTTTTGCTTTACATTAATTAATTTTGTTAAACTAGAAACTAAATCCATAAATGTAGGCCATTCATACAAAAATAAATATTTTTAGGTTCAAAATGACAGCAATTTTAGGTGCCGGAATAGGTGGCTTAAGTGCTGCGTATTATGCTCTTGAAAATCCAAAATTGGGCTCCATTGTTCTCTATGAAGCATCAAATCGAATTGGAGGATGGATTCAAAGTATAAGAGCTCCATCTGGGGTAATATTTGAAAAAGGTCCACGGACTATTCGACCTAGAGGTGCTGCTGGACAAAATACTTTAGAGCTTGTTGATAAGCTTGATTTGAGTGATCATATTGTACCAATAAATTCTGAACACCCAGCTGCTCTCAATCGATTAATTTATGTTAACAAGGAATTGCATAAGTTACCTAATTCCTGGAAAAGTTTGTTTAAAACTGTTAAGCCTTTTAAACGCCCTCTAATATATGCATTGTGGCAAGATCTAAAATCTCCAAAAGTAGTAAGTGAAGATGAAAGCATTTATAGTTTCGTTGAAAGGAGGTTGGGAAAAGATTTTGCTGATTATTTAATTAGCCCTATGATTTGTGGAATTTGTGCAGGAAATGCTAAGGAAATAAGTGTTAACTTTTTAGCAAAAACTCTTTTTGAATATGAACAAAAACATGGCTCAATATCAAAAGGAGTTGTTCTAGATATAGTAAATGAATTTAAATCTATAAAGAAAACAAAAAGTAAACAAAAAGATTTAAATGAAGAAAGAAATATAGAAAATGTGGATTTAGTAAAAAGAGCCAAAACAGAAAATTGGTCTGTTTGGGGTCTTGAAGGTGGACTTGAACAATTCCCCTTAGCTTTACAAAATAAATTAAATTCTAATAATAATGTTAAAATTAACATACAAACAAAATGTGAACAAATTAGTTTTAAATCAGGAGAAGCTGAGTTATTGATTAACGGAAAAACTGAAAAGTATAATAGAGTGATTTCTAGTTTAGGTGCCAAAAATCTTGCTCCATTATTGCAAAGACAACATCCACAATTATCAAGAGAACTTGAAGCAATACCAAGCGCAACTGTAGCTGTTGTTAATCTTCATTATAATGGAAATTGTTTACCAATGGGAGCTTTTGGATTTCTTGTTCCACCAAATGAAAATTTACCAATATTAGGAGTTATTTTTGATTCTTGTGTTTTTGATAGTAAATCATCTGGTACAGTAAGTAGCATAATTATTATTAATCAAACTTTTAAACTCAAATAGTATTTAACTTAAAAAAAATTTGATATTAAATAAAGAGGGATATTATAAATAATATATTAAACTTTTATAGAAATGTTAAATTGTATTTAATTAAAATGGCACTGATAATACTTTTACTTAATAATAATAATAATATCATTTTACAGGTACTGACAGTAATGATGGGTGGTGTATTTTTTGATAAATACTTTGGTGATAATGTAACAAAGGAAAACCTTTTGTCTGTTGCTGTGAATCAAACAAAAAGTATACTCAATATCAAAGAGGATCCCATTGAACACCACGTGGCTGTGTTGAAGGACTGCATCCCACAGTATGTTGTTGGTCATAATCAAAGACTGCAGCGCATTCAGAATTACATCTCGTCACATAAACTCCCCTTGGCCCTCTGTGGTTCGTCATATCACGGAGTTGGTATAAACGACGTTATTCTGTCGGCAAAACAGGCCGTTTCTCACACTGTTTAGTGATTTGGCCTTTTGCATAAAGCTAAGGCACCATGCATGCATGCGCTATTTAACATGCTATTTTTTTTTTTAAATTACTCTAAGTTTAAAGATAATTTGAAACTCTTCTTGTTAAATTTGTTAATTTTTAAATTTTTAAAAATTCCTTATGTCAAGCTGTTTCAGTATGTTAGAACATCTTGATAATGTAAAATTTTCAAAAAACTGACAATTAAATAGAAAATATTTCTCACAGTTTTTGCATTAATGATAACAAGGAGGGTCTCATATTGTTTTAAATATGGGAAAATATATTTGTAGGACTGTAAAAAAAACAAACGTTTTGTATAGGACAATATTGTAAATAAATGGTTATATTATATAAAAATTATAAAATTATTTCTAACATAAAATAAAATTATAATAAAAATAATAAAATATTTGCACACTTTAAAAATAAATAGTAAAAATATTTGTAAATTATCACTACAACTTAAATTCAATTGCACCTAAACTGCTCATGCTTAAAATAATACGTAGCATGCACTCTGATTTCCTTATGAACCTAATACTAAATTTAATAATGTAAAATAAACAAATAAATTCTAGACTACACAGATACTTTATAAGTAAAATAACTGACACAAGCGACGCCAACATATTTTTTACTGATTAATATTACCTGCATATTTAACTTCATCAAAAGCTTTTCTTGCTTTCTTTAATTCTTCATTCATTGTTAAAAGGTCCTTTACTCTGGCATATTTTCTTGGATCTTTTCTTACTAAAATACAGGATTATTTAATGTTTAAATTAAAGAACTTGAAAATATAATCATAAAATTTGTAAACTCTTACCTAAAAATACAATATCTTCTACTTGTACCCTTCCTGTCCTTCCTATTTCCATAGCTCGATGGGTCATTTCTGTTATATACTCTATAACAAGGTCTTCTAAAAGGTCAACGCTCTCTGTATAAGGATTTTGATCATCTCCAAAACCATACATCATGCAACGAAGTTCTTTTGAAAAAAGTCTTTTTCGTCCACTAGTTAAGCTGCCTCCGATTGGAATTTCACTTTCTTCATCTTCAAACTGCATAATAATAAATAACAAAATGAATGCAATAATATAAATAACATATAAATTAAATAATTTTTAAATTATTTTTATACACTGAATAAATTTCTATTAAATAAGAATTGCATATTATTTCCATAGATTTAGGCTCAGCAGTTTCATGTTATTCTACTCCTATAAATAGTAAATGCAAAGCTTATCTAGCTATGCTAATTACTTGAATGTACAATGCATTTGAATCGCAACATAAAGTGCTAAGAAATACTTTATCAGTAATCAAAAATTACCTAAAGATAAGTTGAAACTTATTTTCAATGAATGGGTAGTCTGCCAAAAAGGTTATAGCTACCATTCAACTTGATCGACAAAAACTTAAAAAACTTGCAGCCTGGCTCGTGAGCTCAGGAAACAAAAAGACAGATAAACAAAAGCAACAGCGGCGAAAAAGTCAAAACCAACAAAAAACAAAGCGAAAATAAAAACATACAGGTTAACACCGACTCACCTGCTCAAACGGCTCCTCTTGCGCCATTTCTCTTTCCTTCTCCAAACAAAATATACAGCCAAGCAAAGAGGGCCTACCTCTCGAGGTAATATCTCGCCGATAAAAGTCTTTTTCACGCGAAATCTCACGTTAATCGCGATTCCTCGCGTGCGCCGCCTTAATTTCTCCGAGCTCAGCCCCGCGAAGATAAACAGTGCGCTCACACACACACACACACATACACAATCTATATATCTCCGTTATAGCAATCACACAGCTCGAGAGCTCCCCGCGAATTACTCCCGCACGAAAAGACTATAAGGTTAGGATACGGCGGCTCGCCCTCAGATGGCTCTGGCGATGGCCTTGCGCGTCGTCCGCTACCCACACACAGCCCCCCAGCACATACACACAATTATTATCAAACTCTTTGACGGGCGCGCACGCTCGAAAGCCCATCCGCGCGCGCTCGCAACCCCCACGCCGTTATAAAAGCTCGGCTCGCCGGGCCACGCGCCCCATTGTCGCTCCCAGTCGCGCTCGAGCGCCAGCTGTTTTTCTTTTTTATTTCATTTTTGTTTTCATCCCGCGCACGGCTTCATCGGCGCTTTTCGAGGTTATAGAGAGAGCTGAGTAAATGAGATGCCCAGCGAGGATAAGAGACAGGAAGCGGGGAGGAGCGCGGCGAACTTCGTACGAGGGAAAGAGAGAAGCCGCTGCCGATAAGGCTGTTTGGAATCAATAAGCCGAGGAACACGCCGAGCGCAGCGGACAGGTGCGGGAGCAAGGTGAACAGCTGTTCGCCGGGGCTGCTTTTTTGACGGGGAGTCGGTGAAAAGAACGGAGGAAGCATGCGATGCATAAGAAAACGGCCAAGATTAACCGGTGAGTGTACGTTTGGATTTTTTAACGTTACGCTTTAGAGGCTGGAGCTGTGGGGGTATAAGCGTTGCTTTACACTCGCTTTGTGTGCTTTAGGAGCTGGCTTTATTTACTGCGGCACGAGAGTCGTTGACACAGCAAATGCCGCTTTCTCGGTATATGTACAGCTTTGGGGTAGTTGCACTGATAATTGATTGGCCGCGATGTTGTGAGATTGTCACCGTTTCCGTAAACGGACGTTGTAGGTTGGCACTTTTTTTTCTTTGTTTTCTGTGTGTTTTATGAAAAGTTAGTATAGGAAACTGGCTTGTTATTGAGCTATAGTTTGAGCGCGCGCGTTCGTGTGTTCATGTTTAAGTTCGCGATGTGACAATTATATATTAATGGGTGCATGTATTAAATTTAAGGGTAAATGTGAGTAAATTATAATGTCTTGGATCTTTTTATGATAGAAAAAGAAATTTTCGTCCTTGCACAGTTTTTATTAAAGCATGTAAGTGTTTTATTGCGTAAAAAATACTGTAAGTGAAAATTATCGTAATTCAATTTTAGTCAAGAAAAAGTTGTGAAAGTATCTACTTAAAGGCTTAATAAACTTATGACAGACTACAAGCCGAAAGTTTATGATCTATAATAATACTTTTATGCGTAAGCACTAAAATTTCTTCGATAAAAATTATTACTATTTTACGTAGACTTATCGGATCAAATATCATATATCTACTTACAATATTTATATATATATATATTTTTTTTTTTGGAGGGACTAGTAAACTAAATTGTTGTTCAAAATTATTTACTTATAAGAGTAACAACTGATCAGATGCCATAAGATAAAAAGTTTTCAAAGTTTACTTTAAGTGTTTAGTTTCTTATCTTTCATTCTCAAAAAAAAACTTTGCAACTTACATGATCTTGATAATATAAGCGTAAGATGGTAAAGATTGTAATAAAAAAAAGAATTTGTTTATAAAATATTATTTTCACTTTAATTATTATTTTCATCAAAGCATTAATTTTTTGAAAAACTTAAAAAAATGTTTAAAAATATGTTTTAACAAATAATAAAATGTAGTTTATCATCTTAATTCCAATTAACTAATTTATATCGAAAAAACTATATTTTCATCTTGTCGTTAGAGGGTAAAAAAATCAGATTATTTTTATAGGTCACCTACGCAATGTCTCAATCAAAGCATACTGCTGCATATCCTACTTTATCGATTACTCCATTTTTACGACACCCTAAAATTACCCGACGTATAAGTCGTAGGCGTCAATAAAATTTTAGAATTCAATATAGAGGCGAATGGGTTGATCACAGTTCTAGATCTTCCTTAGAATACTTCGCTAGAACTACTCCATACTTTATCAATATGCAGTTTCTTGATATACTCTACACAGAGAAAAATTAAAAAAAAAAATTAGTATACTATTCATTTAAAATACGGTAACAAATTATAAAAATCCAAAAAATTACTATACTTTTGAGAAATTTTACTACACTTTTAGTAAATCTTTCTATAATTTTAGTAAAATTTACTGTAAATCTGATACATTTTTCTTAAAAATTTAATAATTTTTTAACCGGTTTATAAAAGAACAGAAAAGTAATTTCTACCAAAAAAAAATTCCGGGTAAATGTCGTTAATGATACCGCAAAGTTAGATACTTCATTTAAAAATAATAATTATAAGTCATTAAAAAATTTGAAGTTTCATTTTTATAAATCCATGAAAAATGGTAAATAGTTAATAAACATGTAAACCAAAAATGTTTTCTTTTTGCAAAATTTCAAATTTAAAACTTTATAATATTTCATAAAAAAGAGATTAAGATATAAAAAATAATGTTAATAATTTTTAATGTGAATGACTGTCTTAAAAAATCAAATTACATTTTTGAATTCTTTATTTATAACAATGTTTTCCGTAAAAAGTAGCAGGTTGCACTATTCATAAATAGACCTTCGATTTGTCTTTCTTACGTAGTTTTTTCATACTACGATCCATGTAAGAGCATTATACTTTAACTGGACTTCCGCGTTTCATTTCTTAATCTTTCTTTTTTTATCAAGCTTTTGATATGTAGGTCAATCAATTTATTATAGATGCTTCGT